>RJVU01037234.1:4714-22632 GCA_003731715.1 Anabarilius grahami | reverse complement strand
GCTCTGGCTGGGCCATTCAAGAACAGTCACGGAGTTGTTGTGAAGCCACTCCTTCGTTATTTTAGCTGTGTGCTTAGGGTCATTGTCTTGTTGGAAGGTAAACCTTCGGCCCAGTCTGAGGTCCTGAGCACTCTGGAGAATGTTTTCATCCAGGATATCCCTGTGCTTGGCCTCATTCATCTTTCCCTCGATTGCAACCAGTCGTCCTGTCCCTGCAGCTGAAAAACACCCCGACAGCATGATGCTGCCACCACCATGCTTCACTGTTTGGACTGTATTGGACAGGTGATGAGCAGTGCCTGGTTTTCTCCACACATACCGCTTAGAATTAAGGCCAAAAAGTTCTATCTTGGTCTCATCAGACCAGAGAATCTTATTTCTCACCATCTTGGAGTCCTTCAGGTGTTTTTTAGCAAACTCCATGCGGGCTTTCATGTGTCTTGCACTGAGGAGAGGCTTCCGTCGGGCCACTCTGCCATAAAGCCACGACTGGTGGAGGGCTGCGGTGATGGTTGACTTTCTACAACTTTCTCCCATCTCCCGACTGCATCTCTGGAGCTCAGCCACAGTGATCTTTGGGTTCTTTTTTACCTCTCTCACCAAGGCTCCTCTCCCCCGATAGCTCAGTTTGGCCAGACGACCAGCTCTAGGAAGGGTTCTGGTCTTCCCAAACGTCTTCCATTTAAGGATTATGGAGGCCACTGTGCTCTTAGGAACCTTAAGTGCAGCAGAAATTTTTTTTTAACCTTGGCCAGATCTGTGCCTTGCCACAATTCTGTCTCTGAGCTCTTCAGGCAGTTCCTTTGACCTCATGATTCTCATTTGCTCTGACATGCACTGTGAGCTGTAAGGTCTTATATAGACAGGTGTTTGGCTTTCCTAATCAAGTCCAATCAGTATAATCAAACACAGCTGGACTCAAATGAAGGTGTAGAACCATCTCAAGGATGATCAGAAGAAATGGACAGCACCTGAGTTAAATATATAAATGTCACAGCAAGGGGTCTGAATACTTAGGACCATGTGATATTTCAGTTTTTCTTTTTTAATAAATCTGCAAAAATGTCAACAATTCTGTGTTTTTCTGTCAATATGGGGTGCTGTGTGTACATTAATGAGGGAAAAAAATGAACTTAAATGATTTTAGCAAATGGCTGCAATATAACAAAGAGTGAAACATTTAAGGGGGTCTGAATACTTTCCATACCGACTGTAAATTCTGTGAGGGGACAAGCTGACACAGACAAAACAGATGGATGCATGGGTCTAATTACAGTACCTCTAAAATGTTAGGGACCTCATTTATAAAGCGTGTATACACACAGATTTGATCTTAGAGTGTGCGTACACAAATGCTAATATTTATAAAAAACGGTCTTTGACGTTGAAAATTGTTGAATCTTGTCAGATTACTGCAGGTTTTTGGAAATCTAAGCTATTCTTGCAGCTCGCTATTCTAAATTAAAGGATTTGGATGATGACTGGTGATCTTGTAAATTACATTTCAACTTATGGAACGAACGCGGCGGCAGTTTTGTTTTTTTCCGTAAGTAGAATAGGGAAGGTGTACGACATACAGCGTAAGCTTTTTAAAGAGTACGGAAAGCGGAAGCAAGCGCAAGGTGATCATTTCTGTTTATAAAGCATATACAGTTGTATTTTTTTCGAAAATGACTGATCGTTTCGCTAGATAAGACCCTTATTCCTCGTCTGGTATTGTTTAAAGCCCTTTGAAGCTGCACTGAAACTGTAATTTTGACCTTCAACCGTTTGGAGGCCATTGAAGTCCACTATAAGGAGAATAATCCTGGAATGTTTTCATCAAAAACCTTAATTTCTTTTCGACTGAAGAAAGAAAGACATGAACATCTTGGATGACATGGGTGTGAGTAAATTATCAGGAAAATTTGATTTGAAAGTGGACTAATCCTTTAATTAGGTGTCGTTTACAACTAGGAGAACTGAAACCATTCAGCTGCACGCAAGTTCAAGATCATTTGCGATTTATAGTTCTCACATCTGAAGAGAGGCGTACGCTTGTTTTCTGTGTGTACGTTCATTCTATGAATCACACATACACACATCGGAGAAATGATTCTAAGATCAAATTTAGGATGGTGTCTGTGCGACATTTTATAAATGAGGCCTTTGATCTCTTAGATACTGAATGTTTCAATAATGCAGCTATGCAAAGTGAATGCAAAACAATATAATGTAAATTAAAAATTTTGAAACTTTACAAGTATTATGTAAACAGATATGTAGAGTGTATGCTGAAAAATGTGTGTCCCGTCATCCTTGTTACTCTGGTCAGTCCCGTAACCATTATGTCAATCCTGTTACTGTCATTCATTTCATTAAAAAATTTAAAAAATAATATTTGAAATGGCCTTCCAAGTTTTTTAATTGTAACAATCACTCTATTTTGTTTTGGATAAAGACCTTCTTTTAATATCTCTCTTGTAAATATATATATTTTTCTTAATTGATAGGTGATCAGCCTCCAAAATTAGGATGTTCTTGGTCATCTGAATGACAAATAAAATATATATTTTTTAAATATCACATTTGAAACAACCCCAGTGAAAAAAGGGACAAAAATACTGCTCATATATGTGAAAACTATTACATAGTTCTAATTAAAACTGTAGAATATTTGTAAGAAAAAATGTTAAGGATGTTGAAGATCTCGATGAAGAAGTTTATTGCAGCGTAGCAGTGACAAAGTACACGTAGCACCTTGGGTTCATCGGAGTCGGAATGAACCCAGAACATCCAAATATCCTGTTACGGTTTACCACTCTTCATGTAAATGTAGTTTCTCATGTTTTACCAGCTGTGGTCTGTATGTTAATGAAGTTGTGACACCTCATTGTCTGAGAACCAGATTAGAACCATCTCTGTGTCCCACACCCATTCCCATTCAACAATTGATGACCATTTCAACAGGTCAGGCAGACCTGACCTGTTGAAAAGAGATGGTATTCATCCCTCCCGGGATGGTGCTGCTCTTCTATCTAGAAATCTGGCAAATAGTCTTAGAGCTGAAACATGACAAACTATGGCCCAGATCAGGAAGCAGACAGACTGGCTAAACCGACCGTCTGCTAGCCGCCTCACGTCACAGAACTCAGATAATTCACAGCACATAGAAACTCTTTCACCTAGATATTATCACATAGAGACTGTGTCTGTACCTCGAACGAGTAAATATAAAAATCTTCCGAAACCTTTTAAGGGAAAAAATTTAATTGATGTTCAAAAAATGAAAATCACAGATAAATCAGATAAACAAATGATAAAGCTTGGGTTACTGAATATTAGATCTATTTCTTCAAAAGCACTTATTGTAAATGAAATTATCACAGACAATAAACTAGACTTGCTGTGTTTGACAGAAACCTGGCTAAAACCAGACAGTTACATTATTTTAAATGAGTCTAGTCCTCAAGGTTATGACTTTCGACACAATCCTCGACAGAAAGGCAAAGGGGGAGGTGTTGCTGTAATTTATAGTAATATATTCAGAACCGTTCAAAAGAATTTCAAATATAATTCCTTTGAAGTGATGGTGCTTTATGTAACATTATGTAAGTTGACATTTGTGCTGGCTACTGTATACAGGCCACCAGGGCACCATACTGACTTTATCAAAGAATTTGCTGATTTTCTATCAGAGTTAGTACTGGCTGCGGATAAAGTCCTTGTTGTTGGTGATTTTAATATCCATGTAGATAATAAAAAAGACGCATTTGGATTGGCATTTGCAGACATTTTAAACTCTATTGGAGTTAGACAACACGTGTCAGGACCCACTCATTGTCGTAATCATACCTTAGATCTAATACTGTCGCATGGAATTGATATTGATGCTGTTGAAATTCTACAACAGAGCGATGATATATCAGATCATTATTTAGTCTCGTGTATAAGTTAGCCAAGGCTACAAAACCACCACCCAGCCATAAATATGGTAGAACCATCACTTCTACCACTAAAGATTGCTTTATAAATAATCTCCCCGAGCAGTTTCATCGCCTTAGTATACCTGACAATTTAGAAGAACTCGATGCTGCAACAGAAACTATTGGCTCTCTCTTTTCCAGCACATTAGATGCAGTCGCTCCTTTACGTCTAAAGAAGATTAAGGAAACTAAACCAACGCCGTGGTATGATGAGCACACTTGGGCTCTAAAACGAGCTGTGAGAAAAGCTGAACGTAGTTGGAAGAAGTTTTTCGCCTTTCGTGGAAAGAAAAAATGATTGAGTACAGAACGGCTATAAGAAATGCTAGATCTACTTATTTTTCAAATCTCTTAATAGAAAACAAACATAATCCTAGGTATTTATTTGACACAGTGGCTAAATTAACTAGAAACAGAGATTCAACTGCTGACATTTCCAAAGAGCACAGCAGTAATGACTTTATGAACTTCTTTACTTGCAAGATTGACAATATTAGAGAGAAAATTGCAACCGTCTACAGTTTAGCTTCAGACAGGGCACTGTAGTGTCCCTGAGGTAAAACTAGAATCATTCGCCGCTATAGGAGAGGAAGAATTATCTAAACTTATCAAATCATCAAAATCAACAACATGTATGTTAGACCCAATGCCGACTAAACTACTGAAAGATATGCTTCCAGAGGTCGTAGGTCCACTTCTTGATATAATTAATTCATCTTTAACACTAGGATACGTACCAAAAACTTTTAAGCAGGCTATTATTAAACCTCTTATTAAAAAACCTCAACTAGATCCGAGAGACTTAGTAAATTACAGGCCAATCTCGAATCTACCTTTTCTGTCCAAAATACTAGAAAAGGCAGTTTCAACACAACTGTGCTCCTTTTTAGAAAGAAATAGTATCTGTGAGGATTTCCAGTCAGGATTTAGACCGTACCATAGTATTGAGACTGCTCTCGTTAGAGTTACAAACGATCTACTCTTATCATCCGATCGTGGCTGTATTTCTCTATTAGTGTTATTAGATCTCAGTGCTGCTTTTGACACTATCGATCACAACATTCTTTTAAAAAGACTTGAAAACTATATTGGCGTTAGTGGAATTGCTTTGGCATGGTTCAAATCTTACTTATCTGACCGTTATCAGTCTGTAGTAGTTAATGAAGAGATGTCGTATCGATCACAAGTTCAATATGGAGTACCACAAGGCTCAGTACTAGGACCGTTGCTTTTCACTCTGTACATGCTGCCCTTAGGAGAGATAATTAGGAAGCATGGTGTTAGTTTTCACTGCTACGCTGACGATACTCAGCTCTATATTTCCTCGCGCCCTGACGAAACCTACAAATTCACAAAACTAACAGAATGCATAGCTGACATTAAAAACTGGATGACAAGAAATTTCTTATTATTAAATTCAGAAAAAACTGATATCCTAATCTTTGGACCAAAAACTTCCTCACGAAAAAACCTTGAATACTCTCTAACACTTGATGGGTGCTCCATTAAATCTTCGTCCTCAGTTAGGAACCTGGGTGTGCTCTTTGATACCAATCTTTCATTTGAAAGTCATGTTTCTAGTATCTGTAAAACCGCCTTCTTCCATCTAAAAAATATATCTAAATTACGACATATGCTCTCAATGACAAATGCGGAACAGTTGGTTCATGCATTCATGACCTCAAGACTAGATTACTGTAACGCTCTACTGGGTGGTTGTTCTGCTCGGCTTTTAAACAGACTACAGTTGGTCCAAAATGCGGCAGCTAGAGTTCTTACTAGAACCAGAAAGTATGACCATATTAGCCCAGTTCTGTCAACATTACATTGGCTCCCTATTAAACATCGTATAGATTTTAAAATCTTGCTACTTACCTATAAAGCTCTAAATGGTTTAGCTCCCCAATATCTGAGCGAGCTCTTGGTGCATTATAGTCCTTCACGTTTATTGCGATCTCAGAATTCAGGCCAGTTGATAATACCCAGAATATCAAAATCAACCGAAGGCGGCAGATCCTTTTCCTATTTAGCACCTAAACTCTGGAACAATCTTCCTAGCATTGTTCGGGAAGCAGACACACTCTGTCAGTTTAAATCTAGACTAAAAACACATCTCTTTGCTCTTGCATACACATAACACATTATCAATACAATAAACATTTTTTCAAATCCGTTAAAGGATTGTTACGCTGCAATAATTAGGTCTGCCGGAACCGAGAACATTTCCTATAACACTAGATATACCTGTACATCAGAATAAGAATGGCATCTACGCTAATATCAGTCTCTCTGCTTATCCTGAGGTTTGCCGGGTGCTGGACCCAGGCCGTATCCAGATCAGATGGAGAACCTGTGCCTGGACCGGACTACAACGTAGCCCAGGAGACAATGGGCCTACAGATCCAGTTCTGGCTGCATCTATAATTCAGATTTTTAATCTCCGTATCCGCTTACATATATTTATATATAATCTATTTTTAATCCCTATAACAAAATTGTATAATTCAGATTTTGATCTCCATATCCATTTACATATATTATATATATCTTCCAAGGGGTTTTTTCCCTCCTAGGACTTTTTTCCCAGTGTTAGCACGCTGGGTTTTTCTCCTAGGGGGTTTTTTCCACCCCTGGGAGTCAGCCGACATTGGCTTAATGTAGCACCATCTTGTATATGTTACATATTACCACGCTTGCTTGTACAGCTTATTTTTAACCACTTATCTTTTTTCTGTGCTTCTAATATGTAAAGCTGCTTTGAAACAATTACCAATTGTAAAAAGCGCTATATAAATAAATTTGACTTGACTTGACTTGACCATTTGCTCAGGATGTGATCAACCCAAATGGTACATAAACAATATACCAGTTGACTTTCTTCTTCTCTATGATAAGCCATTTTGGGGATGAGCTCATTCTAAAATATACTTTGGAGTAGAATCTGGGTCGAGGCAGACTACAATTTCTTACAGTCCCCCCTTTGATGCTCTTGGCCCAAAAGAAGCATCACAACCACGCCATTTTCACAGATTACACCTCCCGTTCTCTATTGGGCAGGTGCCCAGTGGCGGTGAAGCCCTGCCTTAGGTTGTCCTCTACTGGCCACCAGAGAATCTTACCCGTCATTGGGTCAACACCTCCTGCACACTGGTTACAGCTCCATCCAATTGGGCAGAATTATCAAAGAGACTATTCTAAAATTTGGCAAAATGAAATGCAAACATCTTGGGTTTGGGTGAGAAGACATTCAAGGACCATCACAGCCAGTGGGAGTGTCCTAAAGTAATTTCTTCCATTTTCAAAACCTTATTGAACTGTGATAATTCAACAACTATTCACAATGTCTTGTTTCAATGACTATACGTTATCTAGTTGCTTTAAGATAACCGTTAGTCTAATTCAGACACAAATGAACTCCATCGGGCCTTAAATCTCACTACTCTAAATAGTTAAACATGTAATACTGTCACAGTAAGTTGGACAAAACCACATACCTAGCCACAGTAGTTTGGGCTTAACAGTTTATCATATTTAAAACACTGCCTCAGTATGTTGGGCAAAACCACACTGCTTCGGGTTATTGTTTTAAATTTCACAGAATCATTGTGTGTCAGACTCCCTACACTGCAATTCAGTTATTCTTTCAAATAACGGTTAGAATAAATTCTGTGACCACACTGCATTGGGTCAATTCAGTTACTTTAGAATTTCATCAGAATTATAACAACTCTACACTCAGTTTCAGTTACGTTAGAAACTTACCACTTTGTTTCAACTAATTTAGAAACAACAATTCTAATACAACTCTGCCACCACACTGTGTTGGGTTGATTCAATTACTTTAGAATCTTAACAAAATTATAAGAGACCAACACCAAGTTTCACTTACTTTAGAAACTTTAAACTTAAGCACTTTGTTTCAGTTACTTTAGAAACAACAATTCCAATACAACTCTACCAACACGCTGCAATGGGCTGATTCAGTTCCGTTAGAATCTTAAACAAAATTGTACAGAATAGGCTTAAGAACTCCTACTGCTAATACTGAATAAACCAAATTCTCTTCTGTCCTTAAAATTTCCTTTCTAGATTTTTTTTAAACGAGGGGGTTTCCTGACAAAAAACAGCATAAAAGAAAGAAAACAGCTTTTTCTTACCTTTCCCCACTTTTTTTCAGAAATCCCTCGCTGGGTGGCTCGCCAATGTTTCTTACAATATAGTAATGGGTATGTCTGTAACAGAGTTGACAAAAATATCAAAACATGAGGAAGAAAAATAGTAATAAAATAAAAAATACATAGCCTGAGATGGCACAAAACAATTTCTTGTCATTTTAAGTTGTCTTCATTTCATAGATTTTTTTTTTTATTAAAATTATTTTATTTTTTAATTTTTCAAAGTTGAAAAAGCACCGAATTCATGGAATGACCAACAAATACGAAGGTCACCATTCTTTTTCCACACCAAAACTAATACATACATATTCACTCTGAAGCTTCCTTATAATGCCTTTCACTTCCATCTCATTCAAGATCGTAGTGGCAGGGGGCTACACATTGATAAGTCAAAATGTCTTCTCGTCCAACAAGTGAATTTTGTGGACAAAATCGATGGCTTCCCCACAATCCATTTTTCCACAAGAAAAAGTTGACTCATACTTCTCAATGAGATTTAGAAGCCTATCCTTCCACTCATCTGATACTTCACAAGCATTCAAATCCAGATCCTGCAGTCCTAACTTATCCAGCACATTTGCCTTCTCATTACTGGTCCGCACATGACTCGCTGGACTCACAGCAGACTGAACATTACTCTTCAGGGACTCAGGAGTAGACAGCTCTTCAACAGCTATACAAGTGAAAACATCCATGATTTTTGTGTTTTTCAGTGGTTCAGGGCACCAAAATCATATTATTTCAGTAAACGAGGCTTTAGTACATAAAGTGATTTGAAACTTCAATAGTTCACGTGAGTTTGGCAGTTTGATATGTGCTCTGAACCACTGATTCGAAACAAATGAAGCTTCATGAAGCAGTGTTTTGAAATCGCCCATCACTAGATATTGTTGAATAAAGTCGCTATTTTGTTATTTTTGGCGCACAAAAACTATTCTCGTCGCTTTATAATATTAAGGTTAAACCACTGTAGTCACATGAAATGTTTTAAATATGTTTTTAGTAGCTTTCTGGACATTGAAAAAGGGAGTGTTATTGCTGGCGATGCAGGCCTTACTGAGCCATTGGATTTTATCAAAAACATCTTAGTTTGTGTTCTGAAGATGAATGAAGGTCTTACAGGTGTGGAACGACATGAGGGTGAGTAATAAATGACAATTTTCATTTTTGGGTGAACTAACCCTTTAGCTGTTAACTCAGGAAGCTGAGCCCAAGCAAGATGTTCATGGTATGGTTCTAGAGTTATTTTCTCCTTCAACTTAGCTGTGCCCACCTTGTCAGGCCTGTCTTCTCCCTTCCATCATTCCACATTCGAAAGAAGAGACAGGAATTGGTGACATTCAACATCAGAGTTAGCTGGGCTAGACAAGAGTCTCCAGAATCCATCAGTTTCTTTCATTTCAGTCAGGACCACTTAAGTCAAAAATTAAAAAATTTTTATTGGCATATTTTGCTAAAGTTACATTTGGCGGTATGGCTCTGTTCTAAATTTCCCATCCTTTTCATGAGCTCTATGATAAGTTAAGACAGGGAACAGCAGCAGCTTCTGGTGACTACCTCCCATTTATAATCAGGGAGAGCAACACAAAATCCCCCCCAAATAGACCATACAAGGCTGTCCTCCCTGGCTTTTCCTGCTAATTGAAGATCCAGCAGAGGAACCAAAATGAGCGTTTCAGAAAGCTAATCTTACTGAATTTAAGAGCCAATCGATCTATGTGAAGCTAGCATGAGGAATATAGCAAAAATCAATGATCCAAAGTTTTTTTTTTATTATTATTTTTTATTTTTTTATTTTAATTTTGCGTCAATTGCTTTTTACGAAGCAAGTTCATTTAAGCACTAGTCGCAAAAGCGCGCATGAGAATTTGAAATAGAAAGCAGCCTTCCATCAGTGAATTTCATACTTTTAGAGAACCTTTTAGGCAAAGTTGCACAAGGTCACAAGAACATCGCTTTCTACGTGTGTTTTATAGAAAATAATAAAGTCTGAAGTCACCGTTATGGAGGTGAGCATTTGCTTTAGATTGGCTCTTGATTCTTGCCATTTTAACATTAGATTTTCTTTGGCTGCTTTAACTGTGTTTTCAAGACACGTTTGTTACAGCCAAAAAAACACGCAAAATAAATTCTGATCAGATGAATTGGGTTGTTTAGTGCTGGTGATTCAATCATCATAGAGTGTCCTAATTCACTGATCATTACCAGAGTCTAAACTATGAGTGTATTATATGTTAGTTTTGCATTAGTTAATGGTTAGTTTTTTTTGTTTGAGTTTTTTTAAAGTTCATTATACATTATACAGTTTTGAGCAGTGTCTAATAGACTCAAACAGACATCATGATTCAGCATACAATGGTGACAATAAACAAAAATCTTTTTTGTGACTTTAGTAGCTTGTTTTGTGATGCTCAGAGTTGATCTGTTTATCTGAAAATGTTGTCACCATTGTTGAGGATCATACGCAGAATCTTGATGTCTGTGTGAAGCTACATGATGCTGTCTGAATAATTTCTGCATAATGATAAAAAAATGTCAAAGCAGGACAGGATTTCATGCATTTGTTACAGTGGTATACTCTCAAAGACGAGGAAGGCAGGATAAGTAACAATAACGTAGTTTAATCTCATAGACGAGTCAGGATACATAGGAATACATGTAACATAAAACAATACCGGACGCTGGACTGAAGACAGGGAGGAACTTAAATACACAGACTAATAACAAACAGCTGAGGGTGTAATCAGTGTCCATGGTGAGTGATGAGTGGCGGGAACAGAACACAAGGATCACGTGACAGTGAAAGACAACCTAGACGAGACAGATATGTAACATTAGGGCTCTGGAGGTGGACGGAGTGATGGTGACGGAGTGAAGGGAGGACGACGATCCCCTGGCGGCATAGGTGGAAGACCGCTGGCACAGACCCAGAGCTCCCCAGATCCGACAGTCCACGGCCGAGTAGATGAAGGGCGGAGTCCAGATGCTGTAGGGCGGACTGACGGCATCTGGAGGACGACCGGCGGAGACTCGGCAGGTGGATTCCGGGGCGCAGACGGAGAGCTGACGAACTCCCGCGACGTCGCTGGTCTAGGAGGCCAGAGGTGGAGCCGGAGATCCCGAGGGCTGTGGTGACGTCGGCTCGACCGAGGACAGAGGCATCTCCGAGGGGAAGGAGGAGCCCTCAGTAGCTGAAGGGGTGGAGGGACCTACGATCGGCGGAGGTGGAGCCGGAGATCCCGAGGGCTGTGGTGACGTCGGCTCGACCGAGGACAGAGGCATCTCCGAGGGGAAGGAGGAGCCCTCAGTAGCTGAAGGGGTGGAGGGACTGAGTGTAGACGAAGTCTCGTAAGTCCGTTGCGGAGGAGGAGGGACGACTGACCAAGGGGGAGCCGGCCGGACGAGGGAGACCGGAGGAGCCGTCAGTCGGAGGGTCTCCGGTGGAACCGTAGATGGGCGGAGCCTGGACGGAGCCGGCAGGTCGACGGGCCGAGATGGAGCGACGAGGACAGCAGCTGGAGGCGAAGCCACCGGAACCTCTGGCCAACGTGTTGCTGGTGGGAGTGTGACCTGCCGCTCTACGTCACAGGGGTTCCCCGGAGACGGCGCAGGGCAGATGACATCCAGCAGCGATGTTGTAGGAGGACTGGCTGAGCGAGGTGTTGACAGCGTCGATAGGGAATCTGTAAATAGAACACAGTCCATGGTAATGTCTCTGTTAAGTAACAATGATGAAAATGATGGGTGGGTTTGGGTGGGCGTTGACTCATCGCTGAAGTCAATCAGCCAGTCCTCCCTCTCCGTAGTCGATTCCCCCTCGTCCGCAGATGTCGTGGGCTCACACCCCTGGTCAGACGTCTGGTGGAGTTCCACTTCCTGGGCGCTGGTCACCTCTGTCCTCGGGGTCTCGGGATCTGGCTGACCATTAGCTGCCGGTGGTAACTCTCCGTCTGCGGGGGGCTCGCACGAGTACTCCGCGGTCCGTGGGGAAGATACGGGCTCTGGGTCTGGCTGTGTTCTGGATCGGGGACGAACACTCTCCAGACACCTAACGATATATTCCCTCCAGTCGAGTCCGGAGGTGTCTGGGAGGTCCACGGGATGATGGTAGTTGGCCCCGATCCAGAACAACGACTTCAGGGTTTTGTCGTCGAAGGGGCAGGCAAGTGCAACACTGATGAATTCCTTGGTGAACGAACACAAATCGTGGTTATTCCGTGCTACGAGCGTGAACATGCCGCCGAAATCCATTTTCAGTATTAGGTCCGGTATTCTGTTACAGTGGTATACTCTCAAAGACGAGGAAGGCAGGATAAGTAACAATAACGTAGTTTAATCTCATAGACGAGTCAGGATACATAGGAATACATGTAACATAAAACAATACCGGACGCTGGACTGAAGACAGGGAGGAACTTAAATACAAATTACTACAACAAACAGCTGAGGGTGTAATCAGTGTCCATGGTGAGTGATGAGTGGCGGGAACAGAACACAAGGATCACGTGACAGTGAAAGACAACCTAGACGAGACAGATATGTAACAGCATTATCATAGGACTACAACAACATGAATGAAAATACAATATTCAAAGATCAGTGAATAAGACCATTGCATTATGATATATTCACCAACAATGAGCAACCAAATCCATTTGATCAGACTTTATTTTTCTCACAATTTTTTTTGTTGTAACAAATGCTTTAAAAACACACAGTTACAACAATTGGAGAAAAAATAAAGTCTAAACATCAAGGGTCAGGAGCCCAACTAAAGGAAGCGCTTATAGAACTCCACATCGTGACCGTCTCTGAACATTCTGGGAACGTTACTAGACAACGTCCTGGATGTTCTGAGAATGTTCTGGGAACGTAAAATTTCTAGCAGGGTAACCTGTCATCTAGTAACGTTCCCAGAATGTTCAGAGACGGTCACGATGTGAAGTTCTTTTAAGGTTTGGGGAACGTTATTTGGTGGACCTTCAGGGAACATTCAGGACGTTCTGGGAATGTTTAGGGGACTATTACTATAGGACGTTCTGTTAACTTCCCAAATGTCCTCTTTGTAACGTTCTTGCATGACCATAAAATAACCAAAATAGAATGTCCCCCTAAACTCATATCGGGAACGTTATTAAATGACCAATAGAGGACCATGTGGGAACGTTCTGTTAATGTCCCAAATGTCCTCTTTGTAACGTTCTTTTTTGACCATAAAATAACCAAAATGGAACGTCCCCCTAAAGTCATATAAGGAAACTTGAACTGCAGCACTTTCACTACCAAAAGAGGACGTTTTAGGAACGTCCCGGATGTTCTGTAAAGGTTCGGAATTTTTGTCACCTTTTGAGAACTTTTAGGGAATGTTGCGCAAGGTCCTGAGAATGTTGCCTTCTACGTGGGTAGTCAGTAACAAAATTGCATAGATTAAAACAGCTTCATAGTTAATATACATTTTCAGTTGTTACAATTAAAAAGTTTAAATTACTTACTTTCAAGAGTATTTTTTTCCACGGACGATGGCCGTGGAATCGGTATATATACTGAAAATATATATTCAGTATATATTCATATACTGAATATATGTTAACCAGTATTCAGTGAACACTCAAGACGACTTGTAAATTAGGCCACCCCACCACATGGATCTGCTTGGCCCAAAAACCCACAAAGTTACCGGAAGTATGCTGGTGAATTTGTTTTTTGTGTTTTGTGCCAAAAGTCAAAAGGGTTAATCATGACACGTTTAAGACAGGAGCTCATCGGATTGTTAAGAACAGAATGTACATTAAAAAATAAACGCAAAATTGTACTGTGGATGCAAGGAAGAGGACTCTTACAACTAAACTGTCACAGCTACACAACCTGCACCTTCAGACACGGACACTTACGCCACGCCCACTCGTTCACAATCACCGGAATACTGAACACCTGTACATCATCACCAGAGCCACATTTAAGCACACCAGTCTCATTCACTCATTGTCTGGTCTTGCACCGATCCCTACACGTTACTCGCCCTCTTACTACCTGGACTTAGTACTTACCTGTTGTCTTCATCGTCTTCGTCTCCTATCCTGAGTCCTTCATCCTCATCATCATCGTCTGGGTCAACTTCTACATCTGTCTAGGAAAGTTATCATTATTATACCAGTTGTCTGTTCTACGTGTCAAGATTCCCCACCTGTGTTATCACCTGTGTCTGAAACCTCTGTCAATAAACACTGTTGCACATTACCTCATCTGAGTCCTCGTCTGTGACTGACCGAAGACCAGACCAGATGCAGAGCTCTTCAGACACAGGCGGGGACCGCACCGCGGATCCCTTCCTGACACTGGTCAACGCTGTACGGTCCTCACTCCTTCAGGACGCCCAATTCACGCCACCCGCTACGACCACCGCACCGTCATCTTCAACACCTACACAGCCGGTCACTTCTTCAGCTGCCCCTGCGAGTCCCATGGCCAAACCAGCGACATACAGCGGCGCGGCGGAGGATTGCAGCGGGTTCTTACTACAATGCTCTCTTTACATGGAAGCCAATGCTCATCTGTTCACCACCGAAAGAAGCCGGGTGGCTTTCGTCATTAATCTTCTATCCGGTAAAGCCCTGCAATGGGCCCAATCTTTATGGGAAGGTAATTCTGCTATTATTGGTTCTGTGTCCTCATTCTGTTCCCAGTTAAAGGAAGTCTTCGGTCAGCAGACAGCTGATTTGTCCATCCACGATCAACTATTCAACATTCGCCAAGAAAGGAACGAGACGGTGAGTTCTTATGCTGTGCGCTTCCGCACCCTCGCTTATATAAGCGGCTGGAATGAAACCGCTCTCATCACAGCTTTTCGTCATGGATTACGTGAAGAAGTTAAACAATGGATCGTGGTCTATGAAGATTCCCTGGGGTTAGAGAGCTTAATCCAAAAATCCATCCGGGTTTCCCAACGACTTGCTGCCTGCAGTCCCATCGCTCCCGCTGTAAATCCTCCGCCCATCTCACCATCTGTCGCGCCTCCAGCACCTGAACCCATGCAAGTTGATACATACCATCTCACCACCTCTGAACGACAACGCCGCATGCACTTACGATTGTGCTTGTATTGTGGAGGTGATGGACATCAACTACCCACCTGTCCAGTTCGACCTCCTCGTCCAGCGGTGAGTACCATCCAACTACCTCCTCAAACTGCACGTTTAACTAAGACCTGGGTAAACCTAAAACATTGTCAATCTTCTGTTTCAGTACAAGCCCTCATCGACTCCGGGTCGGCGGGGAACTTCATCAACCAACAAACACTCGCTCACCTGAATGCCAAACGTCAACGCAGCCCCGTCGACCTGAAAATAACCACCGTACAGGGAAAACCGCTGGGCCGAGGTCATGTCCGTTACTTCTCCCCCACACTCGTCCTTCGCGTTGGTCACTTGCATGTGGAGGACATCACGTTTATGGTGCTGGAGGAGTCAACCGCTGACCTCATCCTGGGACGCCCGTGGTTAAACCTACACCAACCTTACATCCATTGGCCAACTGGTGAAATCCTCAAGTGGGGTAAGAACTGCCACGAAAACTGCATCACCTTACCGGTAAAAGTTCCTCAATCATCCTCTTCATCCAGAAAACCACCGTTACCGGTCCAATCTACCTCAGTTGAAAGTCCAGAAACCCAAGTCCAAGTCACCATTCCTTCCACTTATCGGGCGTTCCAGGATGTCTTCAGCAAGCGGTTGGCGACCCAACTTCCTCCTCATCGGCCATGGGACTGCGCCATCGACCTCCTGCCTGGGGCTACAGTACCAAAAGGACGAGTATACCCATTGTCCATCCCGGAGCAGAAGGCCATGGAGGAGTACGTTCAAGAAGCTCTTAAGCAGGAATTCATACGACCATCGATTTCCCCTGCCGCGTCGAGTTTCTTCTTCGTGGCCAAGAAGGACGGAGGCTTGCGGCCATGTATTGACTATCGCCATCTCAATTCACAAACAGTAAAATTCAGTTATCCCCTTCCTCTGGTCCCAGCTGCCCTGGAACAACTACGTGGAGCCACCATATTCTCAAAACTGGACTTGAGGAGTGCCTACAACCTGATTCGCATACGGAAGGGGGACGAGTGGAAGACAGCGTTCATCACCCCGTCCGGGCACTACGAATATCAGGTAATGCCGTATGGGTTGTCCAATAGTCCATCGGTATTCCAGAATTATATGAATGAAGTTTTCCGAGATTACCTGAACAAGTTCGTCATTATATACATCGACGACATCCTCATCTACTCTCATCGCTATGAAGACCATGTGAACCATGTCAAACTCGTCCTCCAGAAGCTCCGTGAACACAAACTCTACCTTAAACTGGAAAAGTGCGAGTTCCATACTTCCTCAGTCCAGTTCCTGGGTTATGTCATCGATCCCAATGGTGTGAAGATGGACCAGGGGAAGGTGGAAGCCATCACTCACTGGAAACAACCCAACACCATCAAGGAGCTTCAGAGGTTCCTGGGCTTTGCTAATTTCTATCGCCGTTTCATTAATAACTACAGCATGCTCAGTTCACCACTTACCTCTCTTCTCCGCAACCAACCCAAGTCTCTGTCCTGGAACCCCGCGGCCACGAACGCCTTCCATCAGATGAAACTCGCCTTCAAGTCCGCTCCGATCCTGGTCCATCCTGATCCTAACCGCCAGTTCATCGTCGAGGTGGACGCCTCGTCCACCGGGGTCGGAGCGGTACTATCCCAGCGGCAGGGGGATCCTCCACGTCTCCATCCATGTGCCTTCTATTCCAAGAAGCTATCCCCGGCGGAGCAGAATTACGATATTGGGAATCGTGAGCTCCTGGCGATCAAGCTCGCCTTGGAGGAGTGGCGACATTGGCTGGAGGGGGCAAAATTACCGTTTGAAGTCATCACTGACCACCGCAACCTTGAATATCTACGAGACGCAAAAAGACTCAACCATCGTCAAGCCCGATGGGCTTTATTCTTCACCAGATTCAACTTCAAGGTTACCTACCGTCCAGGAGATCAGAACAACCGTGCTGATGCTCTATCTCGTCTCCATCAAGCAGATCCCGATCCTGAAACTCCAGAGCCTATCCTCCCTCCAGCCATGGTCGTAAGCCCTATCCAGTGGGCCATCAACCAACAGCTCCAACAAGAGAACCTTCTCCAACCTGCTCCGCCGGGAGGTCCAGAGAGTAGAATGTATGTTCCACCTCATCACCGTATCACCCTCTTGGACTTAGCTCACTCATCTCCGGGCTCTGGACACCCAGGCAGGAGAAGGACCCTCTCGCTCCTTCAACAACGTTATTGGTGGCCATCCATGCCTCAGGACATCTCCCGATACATCAGGGGTTGCTCAGTCTGTGCCATCGCGGATACCCCTAGGAGATTGCCTGAAGGAAAGCTTGTGCCTCTGCCCATCCCAGAACGACCCTGGACTCACCTTTGAATAGACTTTATGACTGATCTTCCTTCCTCTCAAGGACTCACCTGTGTACTAGTTGTGGTGGATAGATTCTCGAAATCCTGTAAACTCATTCCTCTCAAAGGACTACCAACGGCCTTCGAAGCGGCAGAGGCACTCTTCAATAACGTCTTCCGCCATTTTGGTCTACCGGAAGACATCGTTTCTGACCGTGGGCCACAGTTCATCTCCCGGGTCTGGAATGCATTCTTCCGCCTCCTAGGGGTGTCCGTCAGCCTCTCGTCTGGATACCACCCTCAGACCAACGGCCAGACTGAGCGGAAAATCCAGGAAATCGGGAGGTTCCTGAG
>RJVU01037189.1:3540809-3582075 GCA_003731715.1 Anabarilius grahami | reverse complement strand
ACTCGGTGAGCACTAACCTCTGTCAAGGTAGCCTAGGTCACTGAGGCAATTCTAATTCCAAATGTCCCGTGTTTGGTATATCCATGTTCAGGAAAACAAATGGTTCCTATTATTTCAAATACAGTGTATCTAAGACACCCATAGCCCAAGTTGTGGCAAAATAGTTTTTGGAGAATCTGTAGTTACTGCCTTTTTTCTTGGTATGGTGTCACGTTTTTGGTAAGTAATACAAAGCAATAATACAGTAACTGCAAAATAGGGGTAAAATATCAAATTAAATATGAGGATTGATATGTACAAAGAATAAGCTAATATAAAGTAACATAACAGCAACATGTCCAATAATCTACCTACAACTACTTAGGCTGGATGACAGGATAACTTTTAAGTCATTTTTCTCAGTTCTGCACTCTGCGTAGTTACTGCCTTTTTGCTTTGTAGGGCAGTATAGTTAACCGAGACGGTGAAATGACGGCTATTGCTTGCTGGGAGTTGGTGAGAAGCAGCATTTACTGTGTGAACCGAGGTGCTCCGAGACGCTGAAAATATGAGGGTTGAAACGTGCCATTGATTACCAACCAAAGGAAACAGTCGTGTACTTTTTACGTGTGAGAAGGGGTACGTCTCAACACAGACGCGTGAGACCAACGCCGGAGAAGGGGCACGTTGCAACACAGACGCGTGAGACCAACGCCGGAGAAAGGGCACGTCACCACCACAATAAATTAATATCCTACCATCATGTTTTTTCCTATGTGTTCGTATTTTCTTTATCAATCACTTTTTTCTTTTACTTTTCTGTGTTCTGATGACACTGGATATATCCTTGATACAAATGATGCATATTGCATACAAAGTTGTATAGCCTACTGTTTAAAAACCTAATAATTAAAAAAAAATTTCATTCACTTTCTTTTTTAGATTAATGACTGTACAAATTATACACCACCAAAGTCTATTGCAACTTAAAATTTAAGCACGTAAAATGTATAATTATAATCTATAAACGTAATATTCTGGGATATGTCATTCTGAGCTTTTACTTTTGATAGTGGTAAGAATTTAAATTAAAAAGCTGACTATACAATGTGTGAATAAATTATCTCACAATATCAGACTATATGTGATATTGTTTTCAGGAGATTAAGTTATTTTAATAGCCTATTTCAAGAAAACAAATATAACAAAATATATATAAAATGCTTTACATTTCTTAAAAGTAATGTAAATGTAAATTATGTTTTCAACAATAGCTTTAGGTTTATTGGCTTCGATGAGCGTGAGACTACCCGGCCTGAGATTGTGTCCCAGACGGAATTAAATAATTCGTGAATCTTTGTAAATATTCGTGATTTATGGGAAATTTTTACTGTAATTAAGTTTTGTGGTTTTGCCTAGGCAGGGTTAATTAATAACAAAAACTATTAAAACATTTATACTAATCGAAATAAACCTGAAATATAAGAAAATATAAATATTAGTTGAAAAACTTAAACTGAACGAAATTTATTGTTCTCTTGTCAGTATCATTTCTGGGGGTTTTTTCCTGACTTTCAACTGACGCGATCATCTTTTCATTAACCGACAAGATTAAATTAATTAAACAACAGAACATGAGGATTCATAATAATCACGCATCTGCAGCGCTTCTGTGAACGAAAAAAGGATTGAATTATATAAAAGGAATAAATAGCCTATGTCTATGCGCATAACTTAACATAGCCTATTAACAAAATGAAAGGGTGGAAAATACAACAATAGACTATAGGTTCATTTGAGAAGTTCACAAAAAGGAAACAGAGACGACAGAAAATTCTTTGTTTATTTTACGAGCAAAAATTTGTTTTTATTGTGAGTGTACAAAACTAATAGGCATATTTAACCCTTCACAGATTCGAATGGTGTTGCATATGTGACCATAAATGTCTGATTATTTTAAGTTTCCGCTTTTATAAGAAAATTAAATTGAACACGTCGGCGCCTCATCACGCGGACAGAAAACATATCAGTTAACTTGACATCGCAGTTGTTAATTGTCAAAATAACATACAATCAACCAAACATATAAAAGGTTATGTGTGTAAAAGCGATTAAATAATAAATATTTAGCCTCCAAATCGACATTTGGATTTGTGCCAAATTAGAGAGGCAGGTTATAACGCAGGTTTCTGTTTCAGTTTAGGTTTAAATGAATTCGTTGGCTTAACGTTTATATAATATTTTTTTCATAACTAAAATAGCTATGTAGTGGTTAATAACATAATACGTAAATGGTTCTGCCACAAACTCAACTTTTGAACTGAACAGTACCAGATTAAAGAGATGTTTGTCCCAAACACATATTTCTTTTTCTTTCTTATGAAAAAAATAAAAATAAAATTAGACTTATGGAAGACTTTTCTATGTCCCTCAAAAATATGATTATATAGTAACAGTTCTATTTAGAACCGCATCGCCCTCATGAATAACCTCTTTATATGCATTTCTTTATTCCTGATTTTTTTTGTTTTTCAAAGCTGTAACTGTCAGCCACCTCATTAATGGATTTCTGGAGCTCAACCATCAAACTACTCAGTTTTATAATTTAAAGATAATGTTATATTAATCTTGTTGAAAATAAACTATTAAACACGTTAATTACAACACCAGGGTCCTTTATAGCACTTTCAAAGGATAAAAAAATAGAAGTTTATTTCTTTATGGATCCTTGGATCTATTTAGCACCAAACCATTTTTTTAGAGTGAAGGGAGGAATGCATTTTCTCCAAGTGATGGACTTGATTTTGTTATTTTCAAAGCAATAGCCTACTTGCTACTACTAATAGCCTATTTATTGAAATCACCGCCTGTTAAATAAAACTTTACTAAATTAATAATAAATAATTATGAATAATGAATAATGAAAAAAAAATACAAAAATATGGAAAAATGCAGGTAAGTTAGCACATCTCATCATGTATATGATTTAACATTAATCATTTTAAAATATATTTTTTTCCACCATCAAATAGGCTATTAGTGATTCACATTTCACAAACTTAAATGTAAATGAACTATACTGTCAAGACACAAATTTACACAAATTATTTAGATAAATAAATGCATTTATTTCTATTCAAAGGGATAGAAAACAAATTAATAATATTAGTCTAAAATTATTCCTTATCTTATAGCTCCATCTAGTGGACAAGTTAATATCCAAGCCTTTAGGATGCAGATGAAATTGCTGATGATTTAGAGCAGTGGTTATAATACCAAAAATAAATGTATAATAGTTCAGGGTGAGAACAGCAAATTCTAAAACAGGAGTTCTCAACTGAATAGGATTGGAGCTAAACTCTGCAGTTAAGTGGACCTTAAAGACCATAGCTGACAACCCCTGGTTTAGAATTTGCTGTTCTTCTGAGCATCAGAAATTCATACATCTATTATAACTGCTCCTCTTTTTGGTCAGAAGTTACCATGTTAGTATTCCTTCGTTGTAACAAATGTAATAATAATAATAATAATAATAATAACCCTTTCTACCATCATCTTTGTTCTGTTTATACTTTTTGTAACTTATTTTCCCAAATAGATAAACTATATCCATGAAACCAAGAATGTTTTCTCAGAATAACTTGTTCTCCACCTCATGTAGAAGAAAATGTTAAATGACAAAGTAAATTCAGGCAAGATCACGAAAGAATAAAAAAGATATAGAAAAAATTGAGCATAGGCTTTTAGGGCTATGGCATCCAAGTTAAAATAATGCCTTTAAATTTTTAAAACATGTTTAATCTGTTCACTTCAACACGAACATAACAGCCAACACACACACACATACACACACACACACACACACTCATAATACATGAAATAAATTTAGAATTATTATGCACTGTTGCCACTATTTAGTTAACTAATTATTGTAAAATCAATAGTCTATAACAAATAGCCTACATCTACTAATGGAAACTTTTAAATGTGTTTAAAGGCGCCATATGATGCCACATATGATGCGACGTATGATGATCAGGTGTCATATGATGCGACGTACATATTTCAGACGTACCAATCACACGTCATTTTTTATGCAAATTTCTCACGTAAGCCGCCGTCACGTCGCCGCCTACTAGTTCTACAGTGACGTCGCCGCGACGTCGCCGCGGGTCTATTGTCTGCCCTCCCTATCAATCCCATTCAAAATTTGACACGGTCTGACGGCGACGTAAGGGTAGACTGCGCCTTATCCTTCGCCAGCTAAGGCTTAGAAGTGGCACGCTTGGCCTCCCATAGAAAACACCTTAAACTGTACGACAGTGTTGCTCTTCACTCTGAAACACGCAGCGCAACAGACTATTAAGTCGCAGCTATACCTGTCTGAATGTCAATTTTATTATGATTACTTCTGCAGCCATAATTTTACAAGTCGTTTAATTGTTAGCTTTTCACCGAAACCCAGTTTTCACATAATCACATAGTTTCGTTGAAACGAGAATATTTTTGAAAATAAACAATTGTATTAATTTAAAGAAGAAAAAAAAGTTTAAAAAGACATAAAAACACGTTGGCTGTTTCTCTTGCAGCTGCGGCCCGAGCCGTTTAGGGCTGCCGCACCGTTGTGCCTTTCTTTAAATAGCTCGCTATCGACTGTAACTCTCGCTTACGGCCATACCACCCTGAGCACGCCCGATCTCGTCCGATCTCGGAAGCTAGGCGGGCGTAGCCTACACGGTGCGATTTTTGCTGTCGTACGAGTTCGCATGCGATTTTTTTTCATCGTGTGGAAATCGTGTGTGCGAGGAATTACGAGCCGAGCAGAGTGCCTTACGAGCTCTTCCCGACCTCCCGATCATTTTTAAACATGTCAAAAAAGTTCGTGAGCTATCGGTTTGAATTCGTGACATGTGTGCTGTTGAACGAGCCTTTTTTTCGATCTATCTGAAGTTGACCAATCAGGAGCTAAGAAAAACCACAAAAGAAGAAGAAAGATAAAGATGACAGCGCCACGGCGAATTTGAAAAGGAGGATAAACTGGCTGAACTTTGGGCGAGCGCTGTATGATGTGTCTGGCAGTGTGTAGGCTATATGACAGGGTCGTCTGAGATTATATTTTACAGCGGATCGCCCAGGAGCTACAGTTATCAGGTTAAAAAATTAATTATGCTTGATATGACTCGACTCATGACCCGCTCTTGATCACGACATGTAATTTCTCTGTACTGTAAGTGTTGGTAGCCATTAAAGAATATATATTTAGTTTCATATTTATGTTTAAATATGCCTATTATAATGTTATTTATTTTTTAATCTCATCTATTTGATTAAGACAAGTGAACAGCATGAGTAGCTAAAATAGAATACATCATAAGATGCGCAATAGGCCTACATCTGCAGACATGGAGTGGGTCAGACATGATTTTGACCACTTTATTAAATTTTGTTTTGTAGAAAGCCTTTCTTTAAAGTGAATTTCGTTTTGTAAAAATGTTATCTTAATTTTAATCAATGTTTCATCAACCAATTGCCTGGATTTAATAAATAAGAAGCAAATATTTTCATGGATGTGCGGGTGCGATCACTTGCACTTGATCTGGAGCGCGTCTTATAGGCTAAACGAACTGAAACTCAAATTAACTGAAACTATAGGCTATAACATTTTCTAATGAACTGAAACTATAGGCTGTTTGTCACGTAAATAATGACGGATGCAATAGCAAGTTAATCTCTTTATTAAGAGCTTCACACACTGATGGACAGTCACAGGTAAGACACAACAACTACAGCAGGAGAGTGGTGACGCAGGGACCTCGATGGGCGATGAGAGATCTGATGAGTCGTGACTGGTGAAGTGTGTCCGTGAAGCGGTGCCGTGTAAACCGTGGGTGAAAACCAGAGAACGATCCAACGAGGAACAGGAAACAGGAAACAACGACGAGAAATCCAATCCAAGGAACATGAAACACGAGCAAACACGGGACACAACACCAGGACTCCAAACAACGATCTGACAAACATGAGACGAAAGACAAGGCGTTAAATAGGCAGGGGTAATTGCGAACAGCTGCCGCTGATCAGACGATCAGCGGCGACGCCCACACGAACAATCAGGTGACACACCACAGAATCACGCAGACACCAGAATGAGACAGCGGATTCATGAACCGTGACAGTACCCTCCCTCCTAGGAACGCCTCACGGCGTTCCCAGAGCTCCTTACCTGTCGATTGTAATCATCGATGAGGGAGTGATCCAGAATGTCCCTAGCAGGAACCCAACTTCTCTCCTCCGGACCGTAACCTTCCCAGTCCACCAAGTACTGGAATCCGCGTCCCCTCCGCCTAGAGTCCAGAATGCGATTGACCGAATATGTAGGTTCCCCATCTACGAGTCGCGGCGGTGGAGGAACCGGAGTAGGCGGATTAAGATGAGAGTGAAAAACGGGTTTGATTTTGGAAACGTGAAAGGCGGGATGAATCCTCCTGTACGCTGGAGGTAATCTGAGTCGGACTGCCACCGGACTAATGATCTTGGTGACAGGAAACGGGCCGATGAATTTAGGAGCTAATTTATTGGCAACGGAGCGGAGCGGAATGTTCTTAGTAGAAAGCCACACTTTTTGACCAACGACGTATACGGGAGGCTTCGACCGGTGGCGATCAGTCTTAGCCTTGGTGCGCGCCCTCACCTGCAGCAGAGTCTCACGGGCTCTGCTCCAAGTGCGGTGGCACCTCTGGACAAAGGCGTGAGCCGAGGGGACCGCGACTTCAGACTCCAGACTGGGAAACACAGGTGGCTGGTAACCTACACTACATTCAAACGGAGAGAGGCCCGTAGAAGACACTGGTAATGAATTATGTGCGTACTCAATCATAGAGAGTTGTTGGCTCCAGGAGGAAGGATTCTTAGATGCCAAACATCGCAACATTCGCTCCAAATCCTGATTGGCTCTCTCGGTCTGACCATTGGTCTGGGGATGGAACCCAGAGGAAAGACTGACCGTCGCCCCCAGCAGTCTACAAAACTCTTGCCAAAATTTGGACACAAATTGGGGACCCCTGTCGGACACCACATCTATCGGGAGGCCATGTAACCGAAAGATGTGGTCTACGACGGTAACCGCTGTCTCCTTAGCAGAAGGTAATTTGGTTAAGGGAACAAAATGAGTCGCCTTCGAGAACCGGTCCACCACGGTCAAAACGACCGTGTACCCCTGGGAGGGCGGGAGGGCGGTGACGAAATCTAGCGCAATGTGGGACCAAGGTCTCGAAGGGACAGACAGCGGTTGGAGTAACCCATCTGGGGGTCGATTGGATGTCTTACCAGTGGCGCAAACCGAGCAAGCCAAAACAAAACTGCGAATGTCACGAGCCATAGCAGGCCACCAGAATCGTTGCTTAACCAAAAACCTGGTCCGATTAACCCCTGGATGACAAGCCACGTTGGAACAATGACCCCATTTGATAACGCAGGACCTTAACCTCTCCGGCACGAACAAACGGTTCAGTGGGCATCCGGGCGGAGGCGTTACCCCTTCTAAGGCCGACAAGACCTTCGATTCGACCTCCCATGTGAGAGTGGAGACCACTAATGTCTCGGGAAGAATACACTCGGGAGTAGACGGGCGTTCGGAAGGATCAAAAATACGAGATAAGGAATCGGGCTTGATGTTTTTGGAGCCCGGGCGGTACGATAGAGAAAAATCAAAACGTCCGAAAAAAAGTGCCCACCGAGCCTGCCTGGAGTTAAGTCTCTTAGCCGATCGAATATACTCAAGGTTCTTATGATCTGTCCATACGATAAAGGGTACCCCCGACCCCTCCAACCAATGACGCCACTCCTCCAACGCTAATTTGACTGCCAACAACTCTCTGTTACCAATGTCATAGTTGCGTTCGGCTGGAGATAAACGATGGGACAAAAACGCGCAAGGATGCATCTTATCGTCCGTGGGAGAACGCTGGGATAGCACTGCGCCTACCCCCACCTCTGACGCGTCGACCTCCACCACGAACTGACGCAAAGGATCAGGGGCAATGAGGATGGGAGCCGAAACGAAGCGACTTTTCAGTTTGGCAAATGCAGCTTCCGCTGCATCTGACCACCTGAAGGTCGTTCTGGGGGAGGTCAAGGCGGTCAGAGGTGCGGCTAGTTGGCTGAAATTGCGAATAAAACGCCGGTAAAAATTGGCAAACCCCAGAAACCTCTGTAGGGCCTTACGGGAATCTGGACTTGGCCAATCTACCACAGCCTTAACCTTCTCAGGATCCATGCGAACTCCCTCAGACGAGACGATGTAGCCTAGAAATGAAACAGACTGTGCATGAAACTCACATTTCTCCGCCTTGACAAAAAGCCCATTCTCTAACAGACGCTGAAGCACTCGTCTGACGTGTTGAACATGTTCCTGGAGAGACGAGGAAAATATCAATATGTCGTCCAGGTAGACATAAATGAACTGATCGATCATATCTCTCAACACGTCATTGACGAGTGCCTGGAAGACCGCTGGGGAGTTGGACAGCCCGAAGGGCATGACCAAGTATTCAAAGTGCCCTCTGGGGGTGTTAAACGCGGTCTTCCATTCATCCCCCTTCCTGATGCGAACCAAATGATAAGCGTTCCTTAAGTCCAATTTAGTGAAAACTGATGCTCCCTGCAACCTCTCAAAGGCTGAAGACATCAACGGCAAAGGATAGGTATTCTTTACCGTGATGTTGTTCAGCCCTCGGTAATCAATGCAAGGTCGCAGAGAGCCATCCTTCTTCCCCACAAAAAAGAACCCCGCCCCCGCTGGAGAAGAGGAAGGGCGGATGAACTTCGCTGCCAGAGAATCAGAAATATATTTCTCCATGGCCTCCCTCTCGGGAGCAGACAGAGAGTATAATTTGCCTTTAGGCGGAGACTTACCCGGTACTAACTCTATGGCACAGTCATAGGGACGATGCGGAGGGAGAGAAGCAGCCCGGGACTTACTGAACACTTCCTTCAGGTCCTGATACTCTGCGGGCACGTTAGACAAATCCGCCACCTCCTCCTGTAACACAGAAACAGACACAGTGGGACAAGCAGACAACAGACAAGACCTGTGACAAAGAGTGCTCCACTCGGTGATGGTGTGCTGCTGCCAGTCAATCCGGGGGTTGTGTTTGGTGAGCCAGGGGTGTCCGAGAACGACGGGTGCCTGAGGTGAGTTCATGAGGAGAAACTGGATGTCTTCATTGTGATTGCCGGAGGAGATGAGAGTGACGTAGTCCGTAGAGTGAGAGATGCTGGGAAGTCGCTGTCCATTGAGTGCGTCGACAGTGATCAGGCGGGTGAGTGAGATGATGGGTAAGTTGTTGAGTCGTGCAAAGTTGGTGTCCATGAAGTTACCCTCAGCCCCTGAGTCGATAAGTGCCTGGCAGGTGATGTTGTGTGTTGCCCATCTTAGTCTTACCGGGAGGAGGGTGGATGGTGAGGACTTCTCGGCGGAGATCCCACCCGATAGTAGCCTCAAATTTACTACCGGGCTTGATCTTTTACCGGGCAGGAACTGAGGAAGTGACCTGATGCCCCGCAGTAGAGGCATAAACCCTGGGATCTCCGCCTTTCTCTCTCCTCCCGGGAAAGCCGAGCTCTCCCTACCTGCATGGGTTCAGGATATAAAGAGGAGCCGACCGTGTCCGCTGTCCTGACCAACCGGCCCTCCGCTCCATGAGGCTTAGCGTCAGCAGATTCTAGACGTTCCAGCCTGTGAAGTCGGGCATCCACTCGTAGCGCGAGATCGATGAGTCCATTGAGAGTCTGAGGAAGATCCAGGACATAGATCTCTCGATGGACACGGTCAGCCAACCCATGCAGGAACACATCCCACTGCGCCTCCTCGTTCCAGCGGCACTCCGCCGCGAGAGTGCGAAACTCGATGGAAAACTCTGCGACCGTGCGGTTGCCCTGCTTAAGTTCCGTGAGTTGTCGAGCAGCGTCCTTGCCAGCCACCGCACGGTCGAACACTCTCCTCATCTCGGCGGCGAGTGCCTGGAACGAGGCGCAGCATGGATCCTGGTTCTCCCACACCGCCGTTCCCCACAAAGCTGCCTTCCCCGTCAGGAGCGTGATCACGAAAGCCACCTTGGACTCCTCCCTCTCGAAGGTGCGTGGCTGCAGAGAGAAATGCAAAGAACACTTGTTCAAGAACGCTCTACAAAAGTTCGGCTCACCGGCATAAGTCTGAGGAACAGGGAGGCGTGGTTCCGGCTGATCCCACCGCTCCAGCGGCGTGGGGGGAATCGGCGGTGGGGGTGGCGCAGTGGGAGCTCGAAGCTGTTGAAGTTGCTGGGAGAGCTCAGACACCTGCGTCACCAGCGCTTGAACTGCGCGTCCGGTGGAAGAGATACTCTCCTGCTGTTGGTCCATGCGGGAAATGCTGTGGTTGATGAACTCCGTAAAAGCCGCTGAGCTTGCTGCATCCATAGTTGGTCAGATCGTTCTGTCACGTAAATAATGACGGATGCAATAGCAAGTTAATCTCTTTATTAAGAGCTTCACACACTTTATGGACAGTCACAGGTAAGACACAACAACTACAGCAGGAGAGTGGTGACGCAGGGACCTCGATGGGCGATGAGAGATCCGATGAGTCGTGACTGGTGAAGTGTGTCCGTGAAGCGGTGCCGTGTAAACCGTGGGTGAAAACCAGAGAACGATCCAACGAGGAACAGGAAACAGGAAACAACGACGAGAAATCCAATCCAAGGAACATGAAACACGAGCAAACACGGGACACAACACCAGGACTCCAAACAACGATCTGACAAACATGAGACGAAAGACAAGGCGTTAAATAAGCAGGTGTAATTGCGAACAGCTGCCGCTGATCAGGCGATCAGCGGCGACGCCCACACGAACAATCAGGTGACACACCACAGAATCACGCAGACACCAGAATGAGACAGCGGATTCATGAACCGTGACACTGTTTGCCTCACAGACACGAGAAAAATATCTATAGAAAGCTTGAAATGCCTTCTTTTAAACTAAATAATTCAAAATGAAAATAAATGGGCTTCTCTCTGATTATGTAATCCGAATGAAACGTGCATTCTGCACATCCACTGCGGAGATGATGAGAGTCAGTAATGTCAACTTCATCTTTGCAGTCGACACTGATTTAGAAAACATTAGATTATTAAAAAACAATTAAAATGTCTCCTTGCTGTTTTTTCACATTCATAATCATTTATTTTGCCCATTCTTTATGGCAAGGTTTATGCGTGCGCTTGAGTGCTATATAAATGCTAATTATAATAGTTTATTCTCTCCTGTATTTAAGAAATTGAATGTGATTAATCAACTAATCAATGTGATTAGTCAACAAATGGCTTGAAAAACTAGTCGATTAGAGAATTTGTTTTTAATTTCACATAGGCCTATTTTCTATCCAGCATGACACAAAGGGTATTCTGATTTGAGCTCGCGCTCCGCTCTCATGCTCTCTCTCTCTCACACACACACACACGCGGAACTTTGTGCGATTGCTTCGGAAATCGGCAGGTCGAAAAATCGTGTCGTATATCACCGCGTCCGTGCGATTTTCAGATAAACTCACTCGTGACGTGTGCGTGGACATACGATCTTCCGACCATCAGAATTCGCACCGTGTACGCCCGCCTAGGGTCGGGCCTGGTTAGTACTTGGATGGGAGACCGCCTGGGAATACCAGGTGCTGTAAGCTTTTGCTTTATCTTCACTACTCAGCTACTTCACCATGGCTCGGCTCTATCCTTTTAAATTCAATTGCTTCATTTCTTTTCTTTCATTTTGCTTTTTCTCTGGCTTCTCTCTGCTTACGCTGTGGCAAAGGACAGCTCATCCTCGTCATTCTTCCTTTCTCCTGCAGGGGGCGATCGACAGACTTTCTCTCTCAGTCTAAGCGACGCAGACCTCGCCTGTTCTTTTGTAACCCTCCAATCCTCAGCTTCAACTTCACCAGAGGTTGACAAACCTTTTTGTCAGCCGAACCCTGACATTTTTTTATTCATTTTTCAAAAATTAAACCACACATTCACATGTTCATGGTTTCTTAATGTTTGTAACGGGCACATGATGACATGCAAGAGAAATATCGCCCCATTTTTTTTTTTTTAGTAGGCTAATTAAATGGTTTTATTTAAATATTATTTATATATAGGGCTGCGAGCATAGGGCCTCTTGTTGTTGTTGTTGTAAATTACAACTGTCCTGTGAATTAAAATAAAATGAATATTTGATAGGCCTAATTAACAGCCTAATACTTATTTGATATTATGTTGCAAGTTACAATGCTAACATTTATGTCTAAAATTATTCACTTTCAAACGTTCAGAACATCGAGCTTAGATTTTGCCGAATACTGGTGAGAGCTGCTAACTTCTATCCACACCCTGATACCACATCTCGGAGACATCTGTTTGATGTCTATGTTTACATCTGGAAGACATATTTTTTTAGTGTGTTTGCTCATCTTCCTGTCAGATGTCAAATAGACGTTTAGAAGATGTCTTTAAGATGTTTATGATTTAGTAAGTAAAACTGACATCTTAAAGATGTCTATCAGATGTAGAGTCATTTTACGAAACGGCTGCCGTATACTTTGCATTTTTCAAAATTTTCATTAAGAACAAACTTTTTTAAAAACAAACCTACAACTTGAAAGATATGTTAATCCTCCAAAAAATCATATTTTCCCACCTCAGGCACAAAATCTTTATTAATATTGTCCTTTTTATTCAGGCAAGGAAGCCATTCTTGTATCACCCCGTCACGGACAATATGTATGCCATTGGAATAGTAGAACATGAAATAGATTTTTAAAAACTAATGTTTTCCTATAGTAAAATGTCCCTTTTTTGGAAACCATCAATAGAAAGTCTGTAATTAAATTTTTTTTTTTTATTCTTAGATTTTTAATCTTGAAATATGAATTTGACGTTTCAATGGCCTCATTGTTTGTACTGAAAAAATGAATTCATTTAAAAAATACAAATAAAGTTACATTTATCTAATTAGTCCAAACAAGGACATAATTCAGCATTAATTTATGTAATATTTCATTTTCTTTCCATAANGGAACATTTTCTGAATTTAAAAACATTCTTAAAACATTTTTTGAACATTATATTCAAATGTTTTCTTTAAAACATTAAAAAACCTTTACTGAATGTTAGCCAAAGTTCTGAGAACGTTCCCTGCTAGCTGGGAACTGATGTGATGGGGCGGTATGGACAAAGTGTTTCTCTATACGATCTGCTGGTTTTAAACTTTAAAAACTGGGGGAGGGGAGACATTCAAATTGAGTAAAATGTGTGTGAGTGATGAGTGAGTGAGTGAGTAAGTGAGTGAATTAATGAACCAAACAGTGTGGCCAAGTCTGCGGAATTGGGCTACTGTTACACTGTTGCCGCAGGTTGTTTTTCATGTCCACGGGTTGAAGAAAGCCCAAATAACATGATATTTAGCCCTTGGAATGCACATTTTACCAAGGGAACCCCGCCAAAAAAATAGTTTTACCCCCCAGAACGTGATTTTTATCGGGGGACATTTTGGGATGAAGTTTACCACCTTGTCACATACCACCCCGTCACGTTTTTTGTAAGGGTGGTAAATTAACAATAATAATGTTCTGAATAATAATATTGATCAAAATGTTCATAATGCAAATTTTCACTGTTATGCTGACGATACAGTTATATATAGTTCAGCATCCATTCTGGCTCTCTCTCAATTACAGCTTGCTTTTAATATTGTTCAGCATAACTTACTTGATCTGAAATTGGTTTTAAATGCTGATAAAACAAAGTTCATGTTGTTTTCTAAATCAAAAACAATCCCTAATAATCTTCTTTCTATTACTACTTCCCAAGGTTCAGAGATTGAGTTTGTGACTCAGTATATATCTCGGGGTTTTAACTGATGATGCTCTCTCCTTTGGCCCTCATGCAGCAATTGGTGAAAAGACTGAAAGTGAAATTGGGTTTTTATTTTAGAATTAAATCCTGCAAAGAGGCTTGTTGCTGCCACTTTTATGTCTGTACTGGACTATGGTGATGTTATATATATGCATGCATCTTCTCAGTGTTTACATGCTTTAGACTGTATATCATGGTGCACTAAGGTTCATAACAAATCTTAAATCTCTCACTCATCATTGTGTGTTGTATGCTCGGGTTGGATGGTCTGCTTTGTCCATCCGTAGACTAAAACACTGGCATATTTTTATTTATAAATCTATTCTGGGTTTACTTCCTTCATATCTTCATATGTACATCAGTAAAAAACATGTTGGTAGTTATAGCCTTCGGTCCCAGGAATTCTTCTTTCTGTCTGTTCCAGTGGTACGAACTGAATTAGGGAAGAAGGCATTTAAATTAGCTTCTCCCTCTGCTTGGAACAACTTGCAATTGACATTGAAACTTAAGGAGTTGGTTTCACTGGATATTTTTAAAGTGATGTTAAACGATTTGGAGACAGAAACAACGGTTTGTAGATGTTTTGATTAGTTAGTATGTGTTTAAATATGTATGTATGGATGTTATCTGTTAAACCCACACGAAATGTGTTGTTGTCACTCTTGGCCAGGACGCTCTTGTAAAAGAGATTCTTAATCTCAATGTGCTTCTTTTCCTGGTAAAATAAAGGTTATAATAATAATAATAATAATAATAAATTTCATCCCAAAATGTCCGCAAATCTCCCATGTGGTCAAGTTTCTCACCTAGCATACATGCATTTAATCTGAAATATAATTTTCTTTGTAATAATAATGTAAAAAAATTAATAAAAACAGTTTTCCCTATCTATTTTGCGTGACGGGGTGGTAGGTTTGAGCTTGACGGGCCCTGCCTAACATGAAAAAGCAACAAACAAACAATGTAAAAAAAAATGTAAATAGTTTCCTGCTTTTGTTCTTGGTGGCTATAAGGCTCAAATGATGTCACTTCCGCTTTGTGATGTCATTTAAAGGATTATTATTTATAGATAAAACAAGTTAGTGTGATGGGGTGGTAAGTCAAACTGAGGGAAGTGCACAAATCATAAAATATTTACAAAAAAAATAAAGTTTATTGTGAATAAATATATCTTATGTAAACAGGGACACACATATAATCCTGAAAATAGTTTGAAAAATATAATTATTTGGTGATATACTTTAGATGCAACTGTCATGTTGGTTAACACGGAAATGTGAAATTGTAATCATGAAAAATTATTAAAAATAGTAAGCTAATCTTCAAAAAAAACATTTTTATTATTTATCATGTTAAAAAGAACACTTGAATTAATAACTTTAAGCTTTGGAAACAGACTTTGGGACATTTTTTGTGCCTTATGCATCTGATCAAACGTTGCGGACCCAAATGGCACCCGTTTCGTAGAATGACTCTGTAAACAGCAGATGCTTTCCAGATAAAGTGATCTTTAACAGACATCTTGCAGACGTACGTATGCTATTCGGGCAGAAATGTCGGAAATCGTGCGAAATGCAAACGTGTAAATGAAGTAAACCTAGTGCATATTGCGTTCCCAAAATGCACCTCACAGATGGAGTTGGTTAGAACCGAGGTGCTCGGAGACGCTGAAAACACCGTAAGATGAACGACAGACAGTGTTGCTTTTCACTTTGAAACATGCAGCGCAACATATGGAAGTTTTCTCCTGACAAAATAAAAATGAAAAATCAAACGCCTAAATTCGTCAAATAATAAATCAAACTCATGGCTGCTCAAATGAGGAATCAAATGCAATTTCATTTTCGCATTCAGGGAAATTAATTATAGATTTAATTATTAGGCTGTTACACTGGATTGATAATGAAAATTAGCTAAATATCAAATACAAATTATTTTAAATTTTTATTTTTGATAGGCAGTTCATGCTTCCCCGAGTGAGGAAATGAAATTGCATTTGAGCATTTGATTTATTTGAGCTGCCGTTTTGAGAGTTTGATTTATTATTTAATAATTTGAGCATTTGATTTATCATTTGAGTAGCTGTTTTGAGACTTTGATTTATTATTTGATATTTTTAAGCATTTTAATTTTAGGAAAAAACTTCCATAGGCTATATAACAACGAGAAGAAGGTCATGTCTGAAAGCTGCAATCGATTTTTTTGTTGTTGGTTAAAAAAAAACGAATGGAGAATATCTCGTGTTATTCGTGGGTGCTTGACCATTTCCGTGGATGCTCGAGCCCCCGAGCTCTCAAAGGATCGGCGCGAATGCTTCGTACTCCATTCCAGTAGGTGGCGGAAATGCACCAAAACTGGTTCCATCAGTCATTCAATTCAAAGAAGAAGGAACGGAAGGAGTAGTAGCGGAAGCGAGTTGGGATCGTTGAAATAATGCAAAGATTTGCATTGTCTTAAACTTGACGAAGACTCAAAACGAGCGGAGAGAACTCCAGGATTAACAGCTCAAATATGTGTGACAATTTTGTAATGATGGAGTTTATTAAAGTGGAGATTGTAGATATGAGTGATCTAGAACAATTCAGCGTGAAAGATGAAGATACTGAGGAACAAAGAGGTTGGTGTTCGTTCTTATCAAATCATCGCACGTTTCTTCACATTTCTTGGCTGTAGTAAGAAAATATGAGGCGATGTTGTTAATCACAGTTCAGGGGTGTTACTTGTTCTGGAGATTTACTTTCTTGCTAAGTTCATCTTCAACCCTAAATACACATGGACCAGCTAACCAAGGTAGGAACACTTGATAATTAGGCAAATTTACAGACGTGTTAACTATAAAGCCTGGTATTATTTGTACTAGATCTGATCGTGATCATTTATTTATGGCTAATTGGGTTTTTGCATTTACGGATTTGCCATAATCGGGCATCTGTATGCTATGCTAGTACAAAAGCTAACGAATACAGACATGGTCATTGTAACGTAGTTTAAACAACATCATAACATAATTTTATAAGAATTGTAAATAGGTGCTAAAGAGAGTACCCATTAAAAGTAATTTGAGCCAATGGGATAGCTTGGGGTACTAACAGAGAACCGAGTTCGAGGTAGGACCTGATTTGTCTCCACATTGGCTTCACTGAGAAAAAAAATGTAGTCCCGACCTCACGCCAACACTTCGTCATCAGAGAAGCGATGTCGCTGCAAGAGGGAGTTCTTGTGATTAAAGATTACAAGGCACATTAATTAAAAAAAAACAACAACAACCTTGCACTGGTAAATCATTTAGTCTATAATAAATACCGTAATATACTATAAAAAAATTAGTGGTCAATTTTGAATTAATGGTGCCTTTAGGTAGTCTGCGCGTTCTGGTGTCTGTTGGAAAGGGCAGATGTATCGATGATATATAATGACATCCTCAGATTATTTTTTTTGATTTCTGGACCTTTATGAGATCAACCAGATAAGCGACCAAAAAGACAGAAGGTTGTAAAATTTGTCAATATTGAAATCATGATTGTTTAACATGATTATTGGTGGGTGATATTTCTAGCTTCCGCCAGACCGCCTTCCGTATTCAATATATAAAGAAAATGTAATGCCTCTCGCAATTCAAAACGCTTAAGCTACATCCTACGCCTTCCATGCACTTTTTTTCGTAATGTGAATACGGAAGGCGGTCTAGCGGAAGCTCGATATTTTACTTTATAACTTGTTAAAGGGGCTAATATGTAGGAATGTCGAAATAGGTACTGCAGTCCAAATTCAAAATATTGTTTGCCCCGCCCCCTCCTTCAAAGACGCGGGCTGCCAGCTTGAGGACACGCAACAAGAGGGAGCACAATTGACAATGAAAGCTGAGGAGACTTACACACTGTAAGCTGATGCGGGGTATCCGCGGGGCATTAAAAAGCATTTTGCACGGTCAATCTAGCCGCCACTATATTTTGTGGTGCGCGCATACACTGGCTATTACGGTAAGACCGTCAGAGAACTGATCTGAAAACAAGTATTCTTCTGTCAAAGCGATTTCACATTCATTTATTCAGTCAGTCTGTATGAATAAATGAAAATAACTAAATAAATACATATTTTACAGCCCAATTTCACCAGAAAATTATAGTAGTACACCTCACAGCCTGTCACTGTATGATATGCTGAAATCCAAAATAAATGTCTGCCTGAATAATAATAATAATAAAACAGGCCTAAATATATATATTTTTTCATTTATATTTATTTACTTCACAGCCCAATTTCACCTGAAAGTGATAGTACACCTCGGACCCTGTCACTATGATATGCTGAATTCCAAAACAAAAGTCTTCCTGAGTAAATGGAAAACAGGCCTAAATAAATATAAATAAAAATTTAACAGGCCAAAGTCACCTGAAAATGATAGTACACCTCACAGTCTGACACTGTCTGCTGCTAAATTCCAAAATAAAAGCCCTCCAACACTCATGTATACAATGTTTTGCCCATAAATTCTAAAACTAAGAACATGCCTAGTTTCCACAGACCAATTTTACCTCAAATGGACAGTACATCTTCTCACGGTGTCAACTACACAGTTTCAGGACATTCTGATGTTGTATTCCAAAATAAGAGCCCCCCAAACTTCAAATATATGCACTGTTTTGTCTATACATTCAGAAAATCATAAAAATAAAAGTCCTAGTTTCCACAAACCAAATTCACCTCAGATGGACAGTACACCTTCTCATAGTGTCAACTACAGTTTCTGGACATTCTGATGTTGTATTCCAAAATAAGAGCCCCCCAAACTTCAAATATATGATGTTTTGTCTATACATTCAGAAAATCATAAAAATAAAAGTCCTAGTTTCCACAAACCAAATTCACCTCAGATGGACAGTACACCTTCTCATAATGTCAACTACACCGTTTTAGGACATTCTGATGTTGTATTCCAAAATAAGAGCCCCCCAAAACTCGTGTGTCAGCTGTTTTGACTATACAATCAGAAAATCAGAAATAAAAGTCCTAGTTTCCACAAACCAAATTCACCTCAAATATTTAAAACAATCCCATAACATTATTTAATGCAGTTGTAATCAATCAAAAATATACAGATTTACATAAGCTGCAATATTCTCAAAGGATATTGCTTCAGAACAAATTTATATTTCCACCACAAAAAATTTATATTTTTTTCACGACAAGCAACTGTTTTACTCGAACAAGTGAATGACCGATTTATGCGTGTCCACATGAGAAGGCTTAATGTCGAGCCCTGTATGTAATCTTAATGGGCCGCGTTTCAGTCTCAATTTCATATTGAATGACAACAAAAACAGAAAAAATATATTGATGAAACAATTTTATTGAGAATTTGGCTGTATTAAAATATATTATGTGAGCAAAAGGGTAGCAGCAGAGAAGCAAACAAATGTAAAGGGCTGACACTTGGCAGAATGCGAATACATCAATGACATGATTAATTTTTTTAATTGTCGCATGTTATCTATCGGCATTTAGCGGCATATATATGGCATTAAAAAAATAAAAAAATTGGCATTCAAAAGCATTAAATTAGATTTGATGAAACCTGTAGAAACCCTGTGATAAGTTGATTTATCTGTGTTTTAATATGCTGTCGTTCATAGAGATCTTTAGATGGATGCAGAGGCTTTTTAGGTCAGGTAGAATCTGCGATTCTCTGACCAAGCTTGTTTGCTGGTTTCCATGGCTGCTATATGCAATGTTTTCCGCCAACTGGCAACCTGTGATGTCGAAATACTATTGGATAAACTGGCATTTCAAAGTAAAATCTCTGGCTGTAGCATAGTTTTTCTGAGAAACAAGTAGGTGACATGTTTCCTAAATATCTGCAAACATACTGGGGTAATTTTATGCTTAATTGAAGTGAAAATATTACATATAGCCCCTTTAAAGATGGATATTTTTCTTACACAAACGCATCTTGAAGGAAAGGAAAGTGCGCTGGACGGAATGTGGCAGCGTTACATTAATTGTTTTACCTCGATTATCTTGTTTTCATAACCATTGGAAACCAAAATCAAAAATACGATTACAGTTCCTCCCACAGGTTTGAAATATACCTGCAGTGGTAGCCAGGTGGAAAATCCTCCTATTACCCACGGCAGAAAAATGGTGTAGGCCTACTACATGTGACAAACAACAAATAATGTGTGATTTTTAACAATATTTTTATTCATTGAAATTAATTTTAATTACATAGGCTACTATTACATTTAATTACATACTAATATTATGCATTATTATACATTGTAAATAATACAAAATTACAGCATTTAAATGTTAGTTCTCCTTGCTTTGTCATATAGTTTCTCTCTCAGTGAATGGGACAGATTTTATTGATACTATTAATCTATATATTGAATAATGTGACACATAATGTTCTTATTCTTTTCTTCCTGTGGGAGAGCATCCCAGCCAGAGACTTCAATAGTTTACTATGAATTAAATGGAAATCAAATTAAATACAATTTATTGTGTAACCAAAATACCAGTAATACCCATAAGAAGAAAAAAAATTAGCATGTGACTTTTAATTATAAACAAGAATCATTATTATAAAACAAAGTAGACACTGTCATAATTCATCAACTCGAGTTCATTAGCAATCGCTTGGCATAAATGTGCGCTATTCATTGATTGAGAATCACTTTGAAGCAGTCTGAAGCTGAAAAAAAGTTGTAATGTCACAAGGCGGCGCTGTTGCGCATTCTACAGGCTCGCACAACAGCGCAGCCTTGTGACATTGCAACGTGCAGCGCTCTTTTTTTTTTTTCTTTTTTCTTTTTTTTTTTATTGAAATCATTGCCTTTTGAAGTTTAATAATCAGTAGGCTGTATCACAATTTATGTTTTAAAATGATCAAGACATTTGTTTTACCATTTCATGTATTAAAGACTTTGACATTAAATTTAAGAACCCACCCGGATGGATTTTGGTGTTCCTAAATATATTTTACAGTTCACACACAGAAATGCCTGCACTGTTGAGCTGTCTTTGTTTGTGAAAAATACGCTGCGTCTCTGCAGCACATGTGGGAGTAAACACTTTTCGCGCACACAGAACGAGCATGTACAGGGCAAGGGGAGATTTTCCACTAGTTAATTGATCGTGAATGGTTTCATTATTTTGGGCGAATAAAAAGTGTAAGATGTTAATTTATAAAAGCAAAAATGTGTCTCCAAATATACTGGGTGGCTGTTAACATACCTGGGCAGCCCACCCAATTAAAGTCTATGTGTGGGAAGCACTGGATTAATTTCACAGCCCTAGCTCCCGGTGTAAGTTGCTATCAGTTATTTTAGCTGTACAAAAACAATTTATGACGACAGTCTTTTCAACCACACAGTATTGTTATTTCTCTGTTATAATATTTCAAATGATCACAAGTATTGGAATAAAAGTTTATAGTTCAAATATAAACACTGATGTCTACTAATTGTCCCTGGTTTAACAGTTAAATCTAGACAACTCCGTAAACTCACTCAATCCATGTACTGTACTGTAGTATCAACCAGATTTGTTGATTACATTTTTTCCCCTTTTTTGTTTGCTTGTTTACTATCCCCATTTTAGAACTGGTGGAGGTGAAAGTGGAAAGTCAAGAACTGAATGAACATCAGCATCAAGTACATTTCATAAGTGGAGAAAAATCTTCCCCACAGATTCAAACATTCACCTGCCCTCAATGTGAAAAGAGTTTCACATGTAAGGAACTCTTTAGTGATCACATAAGGATTCATACCGGAGAGAAGTCGTTCTCGTGCCGTTACTGTGACAAGAGTTTCACTCACAATGGACACCTTAAGGATCACATTAGAAGTCATACCGGAGAACGGCCTTATCGATGTGAACAGTGTGGCAAGAGTTTCACTCAAAGAGGACATCTTACTGATCACATTAGAATTCACACTGCAGAGAAGCCTTTCAAATGCCAACAGTGTGGAAAGAGTTTCATTCAAAAAGGCCACCTTAAGAGTCACATGAGAGTTCACACTGGAGAGAAGCCATTTACCTGTCAGCAGTGCGGGAAGAGCTTCACAAATCAAGGAAACCTCATGAGTCATATAAAACTACATTCTGGAGAGAAATTACACCACTGCTCTCAGTGTGGCAAGAGTTTCTCTGGGGCATCACTGCTCAAAAAACACCTGCTTTATCACTTTGGAGAGAGGCCGTTTAGCTGTGATCAGTGCAGCCAAACTTTTTTTTTTGCATCACAGCTAAAGAGACACCTGAAAGTACATGCAAATGAGAGGCCCTACACGTGTTCTTTCTGTGACAAGAGCTTTGTATGGTTCCACAATTTAAAAGACCACTACAAAACACACACTGGTATGAAAGATCATGTGTGCTTTGAGTGTGGGAAAGCCTTTAGCAGAGCCAACTATTTGGAACAACACCAAAACACCCATACAGGAATATCACCTTACAAGTGTTCATACTGCGATAAGAGTTTTAAAGTTTCGGGGTCCCTGAAAGCGCATGAAAGAATACATACTGGAGAGAATCTGTTTCACTGCCTTACATGTGGGAAGACCTTTACTCATTCAGGACACATGAAAGATCATGAGAGAGTGCATACCGGAGAGAAACCCTACAAATGCCCGCAGTGTGGCAAGGGTTTTGCCACATCAAGTAATCTACAGATTCATAAAAAACAGCATTGTCCAAAGTTGTTACATTGAGCAGAGTTCATCCTCAGGTCCAAACACTTCCATGTTTCAATGAAATTGGTTTTCTAGGGCCCTGTGACTTCCATGATGCGAAAATCTGGGAATCAAATCAAAAATGATATTTTTGGATGAATAAATCAAAAGTAGTGCTATACACTTAAACAAATTGTTAGTGTATGTGAATATTAAATTGACTGCTATTGAAATATGTAGTCTGCATGTTCTGCATGTCTCTGTGTAAATGAGTGGTGCAGTTGAATGTACTACACATATTCAAGACAACAGAATTTCTTAAAGTATATTTAAAAAGTTTTATGAATTGATTAGTTATGCTTTTTGATTAAAACATTTTTTAAACCATTAAACATGAATTCGGAGATATATTTAAAAATATCCTTAGTCCTCCAAGGTTTATAATGGTTGTGAATGGGGGGGCCGCGTTTTGAAGCCAAAAATAATGCATCCATCCATTAAAAAAAGTAATCCATACGACTCCAGGAGGTTAAAAAAGGCCTTCTGAAGCAAAGCAATGGGCATTTTTCTCACAAAAATGCATATTTAAAACTTTATAAATTCAAATAACTAGCTTCTGGTGGACGACCGTTCGCAGAATGCGCAAGTCGACTTGCGCCAAATGAGTAATCCTCTGACACAGGATGTTGGAGTATTGTAAGATTAGACGCCTCTTGCGGTTCAAACAAATAGGGCTGTGCAACAAATTTAAGATCCTCTTCTTATATCGAAATCCTCCAACATTTCTCTTTAAAAATGATCATTTTAGACATAATTCTTGACCGGTGATTTGTGTTGCTCTATCCTCTGCGCCTCCGCATTTGTCATTACATTGTGCATCAGGTCACAGGATACCCTTCCACCGCAAGTGGACTTGCGCATTCTGCATACTGTCGTCCGCCGAAGCTAGTTATTTGAATTTATAGAGTTTTAAATATGAATATTTTTCTTACAAAAGCACTTCGCTTCAGAAGGCCTTTATTAACGCCGTGGAGTCATATGGATTACTTTTTTCAATGGATGGATGCATTATTTTTGGCTTCAAAATGCGGCCCCCCATTCAGAATCACTATAAACCTTGGAGGACTAAGGATATTTTTAGATATATCTCCAATTCTGTTCGTCTGAAAGAAGAGAGTCAAATACACCAAGGATGGCTTGAGGGTGAGTAAATCATGGGATAATTTTCATTTTTGGGTGAACTATCCCTTTTAAGAAAGATAAAATCACTCCACTCTACTGACTCAGGGTGCGTTGATCCATGAAAATTGCAGTGTTTTTTCTTGACAATAACTTCAGTTATTAGATATGATTACTAAAATATAATTAAACCAATGAAAAAAATATAATTTAACCAAATCCAGAAAAAAATAAAAATGGGAAAAATGGAATTTAGGAAAACAATACAGCTGACTACATAGGGCCCTATTGTTTAAAAAAAAAAAAAGTTACATTTTAATGAATTAATTTGATGTGTTTTTTGATTATTAAAATTTAATTGAACCATTAAAGCAGAATTGAGATAAACAAAAAGCATAAAACTGAATTCTGGAAAAAACAAAAGGGATTTCATAGGCCCCTAAAATGTATTTTTGTTAGCCTTTTAATAAATAGTTGTTAATAGTTTTATGCCTTCAATTAATTAGACATTACTAAAATTAAATTTAACCATTAAAAAGAAAATCCAGAAAAATTTAAATGGAAAAACAAATTACCATTACAAAACTTTTTTTTTCTCCAAAAAATAAAATTGAATTTTTGAAAAAAATGCATGTACATTTTTACTAAATTATTACATTGGTAAAGTTTTATGAATTAAATAGATCATGGATGCTTTTTGATTATTAAAAATTAATTAAACCATGAAAATGAAATAATTTGTGAAAAGAAAACTAAATTTGGGAAAAATTACAACTGATTTCACAGGGCTCTAGTTTTCTGTTTCTTTTTCAGTAGAGCAATTTCATGTATTTTTTTTCTTATGAAGTGTACAATATTCTTATTCTCAATTTCATAGGTAACGTTTCACTGTGACAAGTTTTGGACACTACTCGTTTTATGCATATCACCTGCTGTCACAGCTGTGTGTGGAGCAGGCCTCATGTTCATGGCCCTTTTTTTTTTTTTTGCCTTTTGTTTATGAACCTTGTTTTCTTACTGAATTCTGATTTAGTTGTCTTTGACTGCCTCTTTAATAAACTGATGCATATGATTTACTATAAATGTCCTCTGGTGTTACTGTATGAATCAGGAATGTCCAGTCCTGCTGCAGCACCACTGTTTTGCACAGTTCCGCTCCAACTAGATGGTCTAGTAGTTAGTAAATCCGCATGGCTACTTCTTAAAGGTGAGAAAATACTTAAAAATATATTTTGAAAAATACTTTTATAATAAAAACACCTGCTATAAATGATTTTAGAAATTGATAAATGTATTGAATCTTTAAATGGCTCAAGTTTATTTCGGTCGTCGTTTTATATGTAATATTTCTATAGATTTTCACAGTTTGACTGACACTCTGGGACAGGTATGCAACAATAGAATCTACATGTTTAAAAAAGCAATTAACAGAAATAAAAATTAACCCAAAGTAAAGATCACCATGATATAATGTATTAATTTATTTTAATAAATGTATTAGTATAATGCATTTATGGATAAAAGATAAGGGTGTAGACATTCTCGTTTTTACATTGATCAATCAGAATCCATGCGATCCTGTAGGCCAGTGTTTCCCAACCCTGTTCCTGGAGGCACACCAACACTACACATTTTCCAACTCTTCCTAATCCGATACACCTGATTCAACTTATTAGCTCATTTGTATAGACTGCAAGACCTAAAAATGTATGGGTCAGATAAGGGAGACATCAAAAATGTGCACTGTTGGTGTGCCTCCAGGAGCAGGGTTGGGAAACACTGCTGTAGGCTAGTGATTTGGAAAATGAATAGATATATCGTTTCATTTAAAAAAAAAAAAAACAGAACCGCACTTACATTGCAGAATTGCAGAACTATTAAAAATAACCCCTTGTGTCATGAAAGAGGAGGGGTTTTCATAGTTTTTCTCTTACGTATATGCTAGTCAACAAAGGCCCCTATTTCGTCTTATTACGGCGCAGTGCTGGCTGGGTAGATTACTTACAAATTGTAGTTGGTTACTGATTCCAAAATGACAAAAATTGTATAGCAATCCAATCCATTACATTACACATTTAAGGGTATTAATACAATCTGAACTTAATTACTTTTGACCTTATTCATTTTGCCCATTGAATAAGATAATCTTGTACCATGTTGATTTAAAAATACAAAGAGAAAATATATTTAAAATTTTTTTAACAACATGAAGTGCATTAAATATTACCTCATGTCAGTGTTTCCGACTGGGGTTCATGATGGAACTGCAGGTGGTTTGTGAATTTAATGAAAAGTTATTAATTCAATCATAAAACATTTAAAAGATTTTAAAATGAAAACAATCAAAATAAAACTAAAAAAGATTAAATTGTTTAGAATAGACCTGCATGTCATGTGACAATTAACCGCCATCAGAGATCCATGAACTTAAAGGTGCTGTATGTCATTTTTTTCAATAGCATAAAAATATGTTCTAAAAATGTCAAACCGGTAGTCCATTAGCATCGGACAAGACCAGAACATGTGAAGATGATCGGCTGGAGATTGTTAGGAAACATTTTAGCCAGTTTGGCATTAGTGAAATGGGCTCTGTGAAGCACTTTGCTTTGGCATGTCTAGCCCTACTTCTTTCCTTCCGAAATAATAAATTCTTCTGACCTTGCCTATGCCTTCATCCTGCCAGTTGGAGATTTCCTCAGGGCCCAGCGACCAGCTGGTTGTCCTTTGTTTTCTTCCCTTGTTATTTAAAAAAACATCACACAGCACTGTTCTTCAAAGGATACAGCAATTTTACACGAGATACATCAGCAATATTGAAGGTAAGATTGTTAGCTTAATAAACTTTGTGTTAACGCAATCCTGACATCACAATCATAGGCATAATTTGCGGGTGGGATATGTCCCCACCACTTTTTGAATAGAATCGGCAATAACTAGAGCAGTTTCAACAGGATTCTCAGTGGCTGCTACACTGAGTGGGGAGAACCTGTTTGATGTTCTAATCAGAACGGAACAGCTCTGTTTTGTCCTGCGACAAACAGTCTCACAGTCACCCAGGGGCTCTACAGCCAGAACCCAACAATGTATGGGGTTTGCTAAGCTAGTCACATCTAAAACAGTATCTAGAGCCCCTGCATTCTTATTATCCTCAAATAAAGTTTGGATGTGTGTCTCTAATTTTTAAATCTTCTCCATCAGCCTGAGCTAAACATGTGACAGGCAGTGCAAGTAACAATAACCGGAGAAGATGACATGACTCACTGTGTTTGTTGACTGATTCCTGCTTAGTTACCACAGTTGCTTGATGTACTCGAAGAAAAAGAAGTGCGTGCGGAAAAAAAAGATGGTAAGCACGGATGATAAGTGAACAGGATAGCGATTTAGATTAAAAGCTAGGCAATATTAGGAAATATCAGCTGCTTGCACACAAAATCCTTACTTGTCACATAATAAAAACACTAGAACCACAAGCCAAATCTGCAAAACCATACACTTATTCTCGGCCTTCGACTCAGTTTTCAATTTCATAAAATACTTTTTGCAAAACACAACACACAATTCTCTATGAAACACACAAACATCTAACAGGAAGTATCTGGATTTCCTTTTTCAAACACAACCATTGTTTCTGCTCAACTGCACACAGTTGATGTATTTCTTGTATTCTTTCGTACAGTGTAATACTGTATTCACAACCACAAATGCTTACAGTAAAAAAATAGTTTGGTTTCAATCTTGCTTTCATGTTTACCGTGAATTTTTCAACATCTCTCTGCCAATTACTTTTAATCTTGTACAGAAATGTGCGTAGGATTTCATGAAAGTAGAGCTTTAGGTTTTGAATAACTGTGTGTATATGATAAATCTAAAAATAGAACATTATGACAAAGGTGTTTGCAACATAAGACAAATGTTTGCTTTTGAGATGAAAAAAAAAAAAAGGCAAAGTTTTGAAAATGTGTTGAAATTTTNTATGACAAAGGTGTTTGCAACATAAGACAAATGTTTGCTTTTGAGATGAAAAAAAAAAAAAGGCAAAGTTTTGAAAATGTGTGTAAACCGTTGAAATTTTTTTTATGTTGTAACCTCCTGATCCATCCTGTGTACTTGTATTGAGCTGTATGTAGCTATAAAGCTCTACGCTATACTGGATTAAAGTGTATAAATTAAGTGAGATGAAATGTTAAATTTTACAATGTTGGTAAAAACCGAGTTACGCAGTAAATAAAGTTAACGCGGATATGACACCATTGACAGGTGACTCACTCACACGTCCTGGATCCTATATAGCAATTTTCTCACAATTTACAAATAGCTTGGGATATTGTAATTACTCAACTGAACAAAATATATAACACTGGCCCAATGGTTTTTGGATATTTTACTGCAAAAATCTTACATATTGCAGCTTCAATTAATGTTTTGCAAGATAGAACCTTATAATTCCTTAAGAAAGGTGATTTTTTAGAATTAGAAGTTTCTATCTGCATTTGACCCATTCCAAAATTCCCCATTTACAAATTTGAGAGGATTTTAATATTGTACAGTTAGAATACATTTAGGGTCTCTGACATTTTCATGTATGAAAGAGGCTTGTTCCCCATATAGTTTTTACTATATAGAATGCAAAAACTTTAAAGCTCAATATCTCAAAACTGCTCAGAATGCAGATAGATCCTTATAATTCCAAGGTGACGATTCAGTGATAAAATGAAAAATTAATAAGCCTAATAAGCTTTCAGCAAAATTAAGTTATTTATTAAACAATTAAACAAAACATTGAAAGATGAAATACTGAAAATCATGTACACAGGACTGTGTTGTATTAACAACATGGTATTAAACGATACTGACTTGCAGCTTTAAGACCATTCTCAGTCCACAGTATTATGAGGATACCAGTGTGCAGGAGGAGCAGAATACAGCCTTTCTCCTCAATCAACGGTCACATATATCTCACCCTGTGCAAAGAAGCATTTAACATAAAAACATTATAACAACTTAAAGAAAACAGACATCATAAAACCTGAAAGCAAATAGATGGTCATTTGGAGGGGGAAAAAAATATAAACATATTCTCCTTAGCACATTCAATTTATAATGGAATTTTAGAATGCTTGAACATTTTGATCATATTTCCATTCAGTTTGTGAGCTGCAAAATGACACTAGATGTGAAATAAACATCTTTTAAAACAAACCATACTTAAAACCATAGAATTCAAAGATTTTTTACTTTTTTTATATACAGTGCAGTTATATACAGTGCTGCTTGAAAGTTTGTGAACCCCTTGCAGAATCTGTGAAAATGTAAATAATTTTTACAAAATAAGAGGGATATTTTACAAATTCAGCTATTTTTTTGTCTTATGGATTTTATGTAAACATTGTTTATGTAAAATATCTTATTCAGGACAGTACTAAATAAAAAATAACATGCATTTTGTATGATCTCTCTTATTTTGTTAAAAATTATTCACATTTTCACAGATTCTGCAAGTGGTTCACAAACTTTCAAGCAGCACTGTATATCTTGACATAAAAAAAATAAAAATCACCTGGTCCTTTGCAGGTTTTAAAATGAGGTAAATACAACCTCAGATGAACAACAACACGAGACATATTACACCATGCCATTATTTAACAAAAACTAGGCCAAAAAGTGTGGAAACACTAAGTACACCTCATGATTCAATAGCTTAATGATTATAATGAATGTCTGTAAAGGTTGTGCAGAAAGCCCTGAAATGGAGATGTTTTTTTTTTTTTTATGCAAATTGATCACCTCAAGCACACTGTTGCAAGGTTAAGAACAAATTCACGTGCATACGTACGTTGTCAATTACGCAGAAATTCTTTGACAACTTTCCCGTGCATACAAATACAAAATAATCCACACAGTTTTTAGAGAATGAGACTCACTGAGTCTTTAAGTGTGCACTAGGCAACAACTCTTGTGTGTGTATGCCTGATTTTAAGTAACTGTAATTCAGAATGATCAGAAGTCATACGATTGTTTTCCCAACATTGCCATTTTGTATGTCTTCCTATACAAAAAGATTGTTGGCCAGAGAACTGGCCCCCAAACTGAGCCTGGTTTCTCCTAAGGTTTTTTTCACCTGATGGAGTTTGGGTTCCTTACCACTGTCACCTCTGGCTTGCTAAGCTGGGGACACTTAATATTCAAAAATATTACTGAGCTGGATGATAGCATCACTGTTTTCTCCAGAGCTACTGTATAGATAAATTAATAACTAATGATTTCTACAACTGAAATGAATTTGTACTGAATTTACTTAAGCTGGACAATGACACTATTTTCTTCTAGAGCTGCTGTACAGACCAGAGAAACATTCAAAAACTGTAGTGCAATAAAACTCCAGGAGAAGGTTTGGGAAACACTGCAATAGACGACACCGTGGAAACATTGGTATGACCAAAATAAATTTAATTAGATCAATTTTGCAATTCACCAATACAGATAATGATTTTTTTAAAAGCAAATATCCGTTGAATGTAACTGCTCATCTTTGCTCATCATCTGCTCATTGTTGTAGATAAAAAATTAATTGGGTTAAATCAGATAGCTCACTTTGACAACTTTGGACAATGCTTCCTCACATGAATCAGTCGAGCACTTGATGAGGTGAAACCCCTCCCACACGAAGGGCACTGGTACGGCTTCTCTCCAGTGTGCACTCGCTCATGTAGTTTCAGCTGCCCTAACTGATTGAATCTCTTGTCACAATGTGAGCACTTGTACGGTTTTTCTCCAGTATGGATTCTTTGGTGAATTTTCAAGTCGCCGGCTCTGCCGAAGCTATTTCCACACTCAGAGCACACATGAGCTTTTACCCCAGTATGAACTTTCTGGTGCATTTTAAAACAGTCCAGTCGTGAAAAAGTCTTTCCACACGCAAAACAAAAGTAAGGCCTCTCATTTGCATGAACTTTCATATGTTTTTTCAGACGTGATCCCAAAATAAATGCTTCACCACACTGATCACATTTAAATGGCTTTATTCCAGCATGAGAGCGCAGATGATATGTAAGGCTGTCTGACTGTGCAAAATTCTTCCCACACTGATTGCATGTGAAAGGTGTCGCTCCAGTGTGAATTCTATAGTGATGCTTAAGTTTTCCTTTAAATGTGAAGCTCTTCCCGCATTGATCACATTTGTAAGGCTTCTCTCCAGTATGAATTCTCATGTGACAATTAAGGTTTCCTCTAAGTGAGAAACCCTTCCCACATTGAGAGCATCTGTAAGGCTTCTCTCCGGTGTGACTTCGCATGTGATCTTTCAGAAGTGCTTTACGAATGAAACTCTTTCCACACTGATCACATAAGAAAGGTTTTTCTCCAGTGTGATTTCTCATGTGATCAATGAGAAGTCCTTTACGGTTGAAACTCTTTTCACACTGATCACAGTTGTACGGTTTCTCTCCAATATGAATTTCCATGTGAAGCTTAAGGTCTCCCTTAACAGAGAAACTCTTTCCACACCGAAGGCATGCGAAAGGCTTCTCTCCAGTGTGAATTCTCATGTGATCATTCAAGAGTGCTTTACGCACAAAACTCTTTCCACACTGATCACATGTGAAGGCCTCCAACCCCAAGTGAATTCGTATGTGGTCAACAAGGAGTTGTTTACGAATGAAAGTCTTTCCACACTGCTTGCATGTGAAAGAATGTTCTACCTCAGTTCTTTGAGATCTTCTTCTCAAAAACTGAAAATAATTATTTTCAAAAGTCAAAGATTTTTCTCCAGGTTTAAAATTATAAGGTTCCGGATACTGATGTTTCCCCTCCACTTCATTTATTTCTTGACATTCCTCTTTTACTGCCATCAGACCTAAAGTGAACATTAATGTTAATGTTAATTTCAACATTTACTGCATTTTCCCCCGGTTTCACAGACAAGGCTTAAGATACTAAAATGCATGTTTGAGCCATTTCAACTGAGAGCAACTTGCACTGACATATCTTAAAATATGTCAGTGCCATTGTTTTGTCTCAAGATGTACATCAGTAATGTTTTTTTTTAGTGAACGTTTATAAAAGCTACTTAAATACCCTAATTGAACTAAGGCCTAATCCTGGCTTAGGCTGAGCCCTGTCTGTGAAACCGGGCCTGTGGAAATCAAATGTTGTATTTGTTAAAGGGTTAGTTCACCCAAAAATGCCGTTCCACACCCGTAATACCTTCGTTCATCTTCAGAACACAAATTAAGATATTTTTGTTGAAATCCGATGGCTCAGTGAGGCCTGCATAGCCAGCAATGACATTTCCTCTCTCAAGATCCATTAATGTACTAAATACATATTTAAATCAGTTCATGTGAGTACAGTGGTTCAATATTAATATTATAAAGCGACGAGAATATTTTTGGTGCGCCAAAAAAACGAAATAACGACTTATATAGTGATGGCCGATTTCAAAACACTGCTTCATGAAGCTTCGGAGCGTTATGAATCTTTTGCGCCAAAGTCACGTGATTTCAGCCGTTTGGCGGTTTGACACGTGATCCGAATCATGATTCGACAAAAAAAATTCATAACGCTCCGAAGTTTAATGAAGCAGTGTTTTGAAATCGGCCATCACTATATAAGTCGTTTTGGCGCACCAAAAATATTCTCGTCGCTTTATCATATTAATATTGAACCAGTATACTCACATGAACTGATTTAAATATGTTTTTAGAACATTAATGGATCTTGAGAGAGGAAATGTCATTGCTGGCTATGCAGGCCTCACTGAGCCATCGGATTTCAACAAAAATATCTTAATTTGTGTTCCGAAGATGAACGAAGGTCTTACGGGTGTGGAACGGCATGAGGGTGAGTAATAAATGACATTATTTTCTAATGTCAAATGTTAAACTAACCCTTTAACATAAGTTAATGCACTGTGAACATAAACAAACAATAAACAGATGGATTTTTATTAACTAACATTAACAATGATTAATAAATACTGTAACAAATGTATTGTTCATTGTTAGTTCATTTTAGTTATTACATCAACTTATGTAAACAAATGAGACCTTATTGTAAAGTGTTACCAGTATTATTATTATTTATTTATTAAATTTTTTTTAAGGTATTGAAATTGAATTGGTAATTTCAAATTCAATTGAAATTTCACTGGTAAAATGAAGGTGTCATAACCTCGTTAGAATAAACGGTCAAAACTTATGAAAATAATATAATTTTTTGTATATTATTACTTGTTTTGTGATGGCGCCAGTGAAAATTTTGGCAGGGCAATTAAAATTTAGAATTAATTTAGAAGAAATCTGGTGAACGCATGCTTTTGATGTTCCTCAGCAGAAATTAGTGGAGACTCAAGAATGATCACCAACCTCTTTGCTCCTCAGTGTTCACTCTGCCGGGTTCTGCCTCATTCATGTCCACAATCTCCAATTTAATATGCTCCATTTTTACATTGCATTATTCCTGAGAGTTCATTAATGCTCTGTAAAACTTTTACTAAACATGTATTTCCAATCTGTGCTTCGGAGCTTGTACGTTCTTGTTGTTGTTCACCTTACTCCTCTTCTTCGTTTGTGTTTTATGTCGGTTGGCAAATCATCTTATCTCGCATATCCGCCACCTACTGGAATGGAGTGCGGAGCATTGACGTTTGGGGAAAAGAAAGAACAAAAACTACATCAATAGGTCTACTCTTAAATCCTGTTTCTTAAAATTAAATCGGTATCTTTTAGAAAAATGTTCTTTTTAGTACAGTATGTTAAACACTCTTAAATCTTCTTTTAAAAGACTGCTTTGAAAGCTGAGTCTATAAATCTTAGATCTATAAACTTGCATTAACTCATTTAATATGCTGAAGCCACGATCCTAACTTTTTTTCGTTGTTATATTTGTTATATAATTTGTTATTAATCTCATCCCAAAGTCTTCACTGATCTAATTGTGTCTTTTGTTTAATGTTTCTATAAAATATACTTGTCATTTTTTTTCTGGCTGGTTTGTTCAAATAAAACAAAACAATAAACACAAAAAACCGTTAATATTTAACATAATACAATGTCACAGATCACTATTTTCCAATGACACAAAATTAAATCAACAACAAAACTGTTTTGACTGACTGAATCTCACAAATGTTGATATTCTGAAGAAATGACAAATAAATATATGTATGCCTATTTAAAAAAAAATAAAATATGTTTTTTTATTATCATTTTTTTCAATTTGTATTTGAGCCTGAACACTTGTGTACCCATATTTTATGCAAAATGTGGGAGGAGGAGTGTGCAGCAAACTTGCCTTTAGCAAACTTTAATTTTCATCGTCACGTCACGTGTTTTTCGCGTACTAGCTTTATCAAGCGTATACACGTCACACGTGCAACGTTAGTTCTCTGTTAGGACACACATGTCCTTCATCTGGTACTGTGAACTCTAAACAACAATATTTGAGGCTATTTTTGAAGTGATATTCGTGACCTACAGCTCTGTTTGGTTACAGACCGTAGGCCTAATCATGGTGAGCGTCGTGCAGTGTTTCATGTCCAAGCTGCTTTCACCTCTGTGGCGAAGAGCTCAGGAGGATGAGGAGGAGCAGGATCCTCATTTTGAGGGTTAGTGGATAAATGTGTACAGCGTAATTGATATCTTAAAGTAGGCCGCGTGAGACTGAGCTCTTTGCTGTGTGTTTAGGTGTGGCGCAGATCCGACAGGTGCAGACGGGCATCGTGACGCATCTATGCGCGGATTATGGTCTCATAGATCATGCTGTGTATTTCACATCAGCAGTTGTGTTAGGAGGAGTCGTGCTGTGTGTGGGAGATACAGTCCAGGCCCTGGCCGTCCGGGAAGGAGCTCATGGACAGTGGAGAGCGCTCAGGGTGAGATCTGAGTCCACGAATGACCATTAGTATAGGGGTACAAATTGACAGTTGGCAATCTGACTTATATCTTCTGTTCTTATGTCTTCTTGCTCTTAATTAGCTTAATATTTGTGTTTAATAAAGCATTAAAACAGAAAATTTGGTATAAGCAGGTATAAGGTCTTCTTACTCAAAGAGACTATGGAATTGAATTGACAAAAATGTCAAGGTAAGAAGAACTTATATCAGTAAAACAATAGCATGCATTAAACATTTAGTGCCTGTCAACTTTTTCAAACTTGTTTGAACGTTTTCCTGTTTTCTTTCTGGTTTGTTCAAATAAAACAAAATATTTACAGTTTAATCTAACATATATCTCAGCACCTTTATTCTAATTTAATAACATATGTGAAAACAACATTTTCTGACAGAGTGAGATCAGTTAGGGCAACAACATAAAAAAATCAAAACTTTGTCAAAAAAGTAGTGTCTAATTTATCCAAATGCAAAATCTCATGAAAGAAAGTAATTATGTCTGAAAACAACGTTCTTAAAGCTGCTAGGGATTGCACAACCCCGTTTATAAATAAATAGGCCTATACAGGCAACCATTGCATTACATTGGAGAAATATAATTTGTATTGATAACAGTTAATCGAACACTACTTACCATTAATATGACTCCTGATAATGCATGCTCATTGTCTTCTTTTTTTTTCTTTTGGCCATTTTCATCATTTCAATAATTCCAAATTATGTTAAATTTTTACTTTGCATTGGAGCACAGAGGTTGCACAGACTGCATTAATTCACCAACCATGATCGCAAACAATATGGTCAAGAATCCTGTTTGGATTTATTACAGTTTGTTGCAGAGAAGGTTTGCTCACAGATTTAGTAGCAGAAAATCGCATGCACTGCCTCATGAAGGAATTTAACAATGAACACTTTTGTCAGTGTTTTCAGATCATCAGTGCTTTTGTGAGCTTGTGTCATCAGAGCTTGTGTGCATGGTTGCCAGATTTGAAAAATCAAGTAAAACATTGGGCAGAAAATGTATCCTTTTAAAGGAACACTCCACTTTTTTTGAAAATAGGCTCATTTTCCAACTCCCCTAGAATTAAACAGTTGAGTTTTACCGTTTTGGAATCCATTCAGCCGATCTCCGGGTCTGGTGGTACCATTTTTAGCATAGCTTAGCATAGTTCATTGAATCTGATTAGACCGTTAGCATCTCGCTTAAAAATGACCAAAGAGTTTCAATATTTTTGCTATTTAAAACTTGACTCTTCTGTAGTTAAATCGTGTACTAAGACCAATGGAAAATGAAAAGTTGCAATTTTCTAGGCTGATATGGCTAGGAACTATATTCTCATTCCGGCGTAATAATCAAGGAACTTTGCTGCCGTTCCATGGCTCCAGCAGGCGCAATGATATTACGCAGCGCCTCTCACAAACGTCTCCATGGTTACAAGTCACGCTCCCTGTGCAAGCAGGGGCTCACAGGCGATGCGTAATATCATTGCGCCTGCTGCAGCCATGGAACGGTAGCAAAGTTCCTTGATTACTACACCGGAATGAGAGTATAGTTCCTAGCCATTTCGGCCTGGAAAATCGCAACTTTTCATTTTCCATCGGTCTTGGTACACGACTTAACTACAGAAAAGTCAAGTTTTAAATAGGAAAAATATTAACTCTTTGGTCATTTTTAAGCGAGATGCTAACGGTCTAATCAGATTCAATGAACTATGAGATCGGCTGAATGGATTCCAAAACGGTAAAACTCAACTGTTTAATTCTAGGGGAGTTGGAAAATGAGCCTATTTTCAAAAAAAGTGGAGTGTTCCTTAAAAGAATGTTCACTTTCAAATGAAAATTACCCCAAGCTTTATTCACCCTCAAGCTACCCTAGGTGTATATGACTGACTTCTTTCTGATAAACACAATCGGAGAAATATTAACAAATATCCTGACACATCCAAGCTTTATAATGGCAGTGATCGAGGCCAATGAGTATGAGCGGAAGAAAGTGCCTTTATCTACATCCATCCATCCATCATAAACATATTCCACACGGCTCCGGGGATGTTAATAATTTTCATTTGAAAGTGAACTAATCCTTTAAGAGAAAAGCCCTGTTTGGGGTATTTATGCTCTTGACGTCTGGTAACCCCAAGCAGGAAAGGTAATTGAGGCTTGTGCAAGATATCGGAAATGTCTAAACTAAAAAACCTCTTCAGGACAAATAACAAGCACCCAATATTGCTGCGTTTTTTTGTTGTTGTTGTTGTTTTATATTTATCGAGAGAAGCAGAAATCATTATCCTGATTAAAATATGATTAATCCTGCAGCCCTTCCTCCAAATAGCACTAATCTGCCTCCATTCTTTGGATTTTAATTGGATTTTTAACTTGCATACTGCATTAATTGACAAATAGTATACAATGTGTTTTAATTTTTCTGTTTTTATTATTTTCTAGAAATGTATAATTTAGAGCTGAACATTGTTTACAAAATAAAATGGCCATGTTTGTGTGGGTAGCTAGCTATTTATAATTGCCATTGCTCACTAAGTATTCATCGATAGAACTAGGTAGAGTTTGAAAAGAAATATGTAGCAAATTATTAATAATTGTACAACAAAATTCAGATATGACCTACCTAAACAACTTGACTTAATCGTGAAAAAGGAGAGAAGGGTTTTTTGTCACTTTGAGCTCATTGTGACCTCTCTGGATAAAGTGCAGTTAAATAATGAATGTCAGCATTGGCATGACACAAATGAACAATTGTCATGGAAATGTCAGGTGTCTTTAAAGGGATAGTTCACCCAAAAATGAAAATTCTGTCATCATTTATTAACCCTCAAGTAGTTCCAAACCTGTATGAATTTCTTTGCTCTGCTGAACGTAAAGGAAGATATTTGTAACCAAGAAGAATGTCAGTAACCAAACAGTTATCACCCCCCATTGACTACAATAGTATTTATTTTTCCTACTATGGCAGTCAATGGGGGGCAAGATCTGTTTGGTTACTAACATTTTTCCAAATATCATCCTTTGTGTTCATCAGAACAAAGAAATTCATATAGGTTTGGAACTACTTGAGGGTGAGTAAATTATGACAGAATTGTCATTTTTGGGTGAACTATCCCTTTAAATCTGGATTTATTGCCACATGAACTCAATTTCCCAATGAAAATATTACAGGGGACAAATTTACAATTTATTAAAAGCACAAAAAAGTGCTTTTATTATCTGCTATTTAAGCATATTTAAAAATGTACATGAATATTAAATAATTACATCAAATTATTTCTTGTAATATATTTTTTTTCAAAAGTGAGCTTTTTGTTCTTTTATAATATTTATATAAAATCTTTTTTTTTTTTATCATAAAATGTTTACTTTGTGTCATTCAATATGTAGGAAATGGTAAATGAGTGAACGAGTGCCCAATTTCGATCACAGCTGGTGCCTTGTGAGTCACTGAATCATGCACTCAACAGATTCATTCAAACCACACACATGCTGGCTCAGAGTTCAGAGTTGAGAATCACTGGTTTATTAGGTATTTCCCTAGTTGTGAGCTTGTGAAGTAACTGATTATGCAGTCTGGATTTTGTTCATTAATTTCTTCTCGAAAGCAGTAATATTATGAGCATCTTTTTTCTTTCTTTTGAAGTGTTGTTGATTTTGGAATACATTTTATAAAAATGTAAATAATGTGTACAATTTATTTTTGTTGATTTCAGGTGGAGCGACAGAAGGACATGTGGGAGAGTGGAGGATCAGAAGCACTCAAACAGGATGCTGTTAAACCCAGGCCTCTGATTGGAACAGTGACATCATGTGATCGAGATGGAGGACTTATAAACCAGACAACTTATTTCCCACGATCGGCTCTCTGTGAAGGTCAGAAGATCAGTTTATTTGCTTTAATGCTCAATAGTATGCTGTGACAGGCCTTTATTGCAGTTCACAGACTGACATTTTATCTCAATGTGCATTAAAGGGCTTTTTATCATGTATCTGTAATTTTCAGAACACAAAACATTTTCCACAGTCCAAAATCTGATTAGACCGTTAGCATCTCGCTCAAAAATGACCAAAGAGTTTTGATATTTTTCCTATTTAAAACTTGACTCTTCTGTAGTTACATCGTGTACTAAGACCGACTGAAAATTAAAAGTTGTGATTTTCTAGGCCGATATGGCTAGGAACTATACTCTCATTCCGGCGTAGTAATCAAGGAACTTTGCTGCCGTACCATGGGTGCAGCAGGTGCAATGATATTACGCAGCGCCTGAAAATAGGCTAACTTCCGTTAACATAACCAACGTGACCACCTGCTTGCACAGGGAGTGTGCCTTGCAACCATGGAGACATTTGTGAGAGACGATTCAGAAGATATTTACTTTGGTGCAGATCCTGAACCATACCTATGTAGAATACACTGAAAATGAGCTTGCTGCGGACTATTTTCAGGCACTGCATAATATCATTGTGCCTGCTGCACCCATGGTACGGCAGCAAAGTTCCTTGATTATTACCCCGGAATGAGAGTATAGTTCATAGCCATATCGGCCTAGAAAATCCCAACTTTTCATTTTCCGTCGGTCTTAGTACACGATGTAACTACAGAAGAGTCAAGTTTTAAATAGGGAAAATATCGAAACTCTTTGGTCATTTTTGAGCGAGATGCTAACGGTCTAATCAGATTCAATGATCTATGCTAAGCTGCAGCTAAAAGTGGTACCGCCAGACCCGAAGATCGGCTGAATGGATTCGAAAACGGTAAAACTCAACTGTTTAACTCTAGGAGAGTTGGGAAATGAGCCTATTTTCAAAAATAGTGGCGTTCCTTTAATTCCCAAAAATCTATCTTTTAGTCTATGCTGTTTTCAGTTGATGCTTGAACAATTTTCCCAAACATCGTGTAGCGTGCCTCCCATCCAATAATCACAATATGCTTTGTGCTTTACTTTTGATATGAAGTCTTAGCTTTTAAATTGTATTTTTCTAACTAAATTCATACAATAAATACTGTTTTCAAACAAAAAATACTGTGGCTCCTGAAACTATCATCTCTTCACTTTACTACTACAGCACGAAATAAACATGAATGAACATAAGAAGGAAAGAAACAGTACAACTTACTGAAATCTGTATCACGTCACATGTAATCGCTCAGTGTTTCAACCATGGAAAGACATCAATAAAACAGCTTGTAAACAATACGTCACATTTACCTCAGAAAAGACATTCAATGATCATAAACTCATTTAGTCATCTAGAAAAAAAAAACAAAGAAAACTGAGTAAAATGATTTAGAGTCTGTTAAAGGGAACCCCTGGTATCAAGACTTGAATGGCTTAATATAAAGTAAATGATGTCTCTTACTGAAATATGTAGGAGAAAACCCATGAAAGATTTACGTTTTAAAAACATCCATGACATATTTGGACAATGGGGGGCGCCATTTTGTTTAGGTGCACAGTCAATGTCAATGACGTCAAATGGTTGCACTCAATGAGTTACTGACCCTACCCTGTAGCTATTTTTACCGCAACACAACTTGGAATATAATATACGATGCCACATTACAACCAAAAGCTGCATAATTTCCAGTTAATGAGCCACAAAAGAAGCGATGTAAGTCTTCACTGCTTTACTTTAGAATGGAAAGTTGTGAAGAATGTGGACGAGTAAAACTACCTAACTGCATCTTTGTTCTCTCCACTTTAGCCCTGATGCCTTTGATACTTTTCATCTGTATGTATTGGCGCAACGGTAATCTACTAACGCATACAAGTCTTAATATTCTCGGGGTTCCTTTTAAAACACGATCAGCCTTTTCAATTGGAGCCAGAGCGCAAAATCATTAAGGATGAAAACATTGAAGATGTGCAATGTCTCTGTGGCTATTCAAACTTCTGTTGTATGATTGACGTGTAAAAATCGTCTGGTATGTCACCTGAATGCATTACACTCAGTTAAACATGCTGAGAAGATGCTACTCTTTTATGCTATCACAGATATCCTGTGCATCACGGCACACACAAGCTTTGAGGCAGTCTATCTCAATCAAGATGTGTTATAGGCTGCCCTCGTCAGGCTCCACGACAGGTACAGCATTTGGTTAAAGCATACACTTAAATCCATCGCCAACTGTAAGCTCTTTCAGTAGCTGTGGTCTACTAAAAGCCTCAAAGGCATCAGGTCTAAAGTGAAGAGAACAAAGACGCAGATCTTAGTGAAGACTTGCATCGCTTCTCTTGTTGCCCATCGAGCAACAGGATAGTGTCAGTAGCTCACCGAGTGCAACCATTTGATGTCATCGACATAGAACGCACTGTGCACCTAAACAAAATGGCACCCCATTGTCCAAATATGTCATGGATTTTCTTAAATAACGTAAATCTTTCATAGGTTTTCTACTACATATTTCAGTAAGAGACATCATTTACGTTATATTAAGCCATACAAGTCTTAATACCAGGTGTTCCCTTTAAAGCTTGTTCTGATCCTGGCTGTGTGTAAAAGAGGGAAAACTGGAAAGAAAACAAAAATAATTTTGTATATGTTAAATATACAAAATATATATATATATATGTATGAAAAATACAAAAATAAGATGGTAAAAAAGGTAT
>RJVU01037189.1:3427221-3540769 GCA_003731715.1 Anabarilius grahami | reverse complement strand
GTGTGTGTGTGTGTGTGTGTGTGTGTGTGTGTGTGTGTGTATTTTAGGATTCGAGCCAATGAAGGGAGACTGGGTTCTGGCGCAGTATGTCATCAGCCCTGCAGAATGCAGCAGTCAGGCTCAAGCAGTTTCTCCATTGCGTTACCGCCGCATGGATGGGGTTAGTAATTGTCACACTGTGCATGTGGGACTGTTGTATAAGGATCTGTGCTTTCTAGACTTGGAAAAGTCAAGAGTGATTACATTTAGTGATGTCCTGACTAGGGTAGTGTTGGGAATCGAAAAAACAATTTCAATTCTGGAATCGGATACTTAAGGTCAGGAATCAGATACTTGTTATAAAATTAAAATTTTGATTCCACTTATTGATACCTTTGTGTCCACTTTATTGTGGTTTTAAACCATTCAAGTGCAAAGAGATGTGAAAGAGACCTCAATTCGACACTCGCGCGAATGTTTTCTATGCTTGAATTTGCCTCTAATATAGTGCACGAACATGGAATTGAGTTCTGTTTCGCTCCTCCTTGCGCTTCAACGGACAAATACACACACAATTATGGCAAAATATCCTCGTAAACACAGTTGGTTTTGTTTTAATTGAACGTAAACAGCTGAGAAAGAAAACGTGTATCAGTATATTGGATCTGTGTATTAGGTCTTAAAGTGACAGCAGGCTAATAACCTGCTGCTGTCTGTTTCATTAATTGTAATCAAAGAACAAAAGAAAAGGAAAGTTACAAACTTATGAAAGTTACAAAAGTTATTTAGTCAAAAGGAGTGAGCCATTTTTTTGTGTGTTGTTTGATTAACATTAAAATGCAGACAGCAGCACAGTAGGAATATTAGATTATAGATTAATCTTGGTTTATGCAACAGACATTGTACAGCTTGTACAGTTTGTTATATCAGCCTTTTTCCGGCTATAGCCGATATGCCGATGGTTGTAAATTGACCAAAAATATGCCGATACATCAGTGCATCTCCATTTAAAATCACATTAAAATGTGCCCACACCGGAACCAATTAGTGGATTCGAAATGCACCTGTCTTATCAAAGCCACGGTTCTTGGAAATTTGGAGTGAATTAGTCTGGATCACAAGACTTATTTTGTAAAATGTCAGTGCTTGGAAATCCATAGGTCAAAAACTGGTAATCCTTACAAACTTGCCTTTGGGGTTTAAAGGACACTTAATATTTAGTAATATCATAGATTTGACTACACTGACACTATAGGATGAGAGCAAAACCTGAATTGAATTGAGATGAATAATGAAACTATTGTCTTCTGTTGAGCTGCTTTATAGCTGTAATTGATTTTGTTTCTTAATTTCTTAATGATGACACTATTGCTTTTACAGCAGAATTTAAATTTATTTCATATTTTTAAGTTTGCATTATTGATTTTCCTGTTTATTACTGTGAAGCTGTTTTGAAACGATCCATATTGTGTAAAGTGCGATGAAAATGGTGACTTGACAAAAAAAAAAAGCAGAAACTGGAGCTCATCACATGAGAATGAGACTTTAATTTTGATAAGTCAAGTTATTTTTATTTATATTGAGCATTTCATTTTAAAGCACGTGTCAGGTGAGACTTCCTCAGGACTCTCCTGCTGTTTGTCTCTCAGGTCAGTGTGACGAGAACACAAGGCAACAGTGGTGTTGTGGAAGACAGCGTGTTCTTCAGCCTGGAGTCTCTGATCGTGCCACCAGGCTTCAGACCTGCTCGCGGTGACGTGGTGAATGTGGTGGTGCTGGAGAGCAGTCAGTCACTGTACAGCTGGAGAGCTCTCTGCATGACGCCCGTTCAGCACAGGTGACGCCTTCCCTCGCTCCTTCATGAGACATGCATGATTAAATTTGCACCTAACTGGATATAGTCAAGAAAACTGCTTAATTTCAGATGCATTTTGCTGCCCAGTCACAGAATTTGAGTTTAGTAATATAATATAGAAATGCCGTTAAATGCTTTTCCAGAATGGGAGTGTGCAACTCCACTTTGGTCTCTGAGCACTCTCACCATGAAATCAAAATATTGCAGTGTTTATTATAAATGATTTATCCGTGCACATCATTATTTTTCTTCAAATTCATGTGCCTCATAATTGTTAATCAAAATAACTTCCCCTCCCTCTTGCAACGACATCCCTTCACTTCTCTGACTTGTGTGAGGGAGGGGCAACCTGTCACTCACATGAGATGTTTTATACTTATTTTGTCCTCATAATTTAAAAACTAATTGGGATTATTTTACTTAAGTATCACTAATTCAAATTGTGACGACAATTTAAAGGGGTAATGATATTCATTTTTATTTTATTTTTATTTTATAATGTTCTCTGAGGTCCAATTATAATTTTATCAAGATTTTTACAAAAAAATTGGAAGTAATAGGCTATTTTTTAATCCTATTTTTGACCCTCTCTTTTTAACACATGCTGCATTCAAGACTTGGAGGTAAACGGCCACTGCTATGAGTGGGTAACAGTTTTGCATATTAAAATAATTTTCAGCGTTCCACAGTAGACTTCAATGGCCTCCAGACGGTTGAAGGTCAAAATTACAGTTTCAGTGCAGCTTTAAAGGGCTTTAAACGATACCAGAAGAGGAATAAGGGTCTTATCTAGCGAAACGATCGATCATTTAAAAAAAAAAAATACAAGTGTATATGCTTTATAAACACAAATAATCGCCTTGCACGTGCTTCCGCTTTCCGTATTCTTCAAAAAGCTTACGCTGTATGTCCTACGACTTCCCTATTCAACTTACGGAACGAACGCGGCGCCAGTTCTGTTTTTTTCCGTAAGTAGAATAGGGAAGGCGTAGGACATGCAGCGTAAGCTTTTTGAAGAATACGGAAAGCGGAAGCACAGTTATGATTGACAAAGGATGACTTGTGGTGTTTAGTGTAAATTGATTTATGAATGAATGTACCATTGTTTGTCACACTGTCGTTCTTATGGGCTGTTCATCGTTCATCTTTAAAAAAAAAAAAAAGAATAAAAAAATGAAAAACATATTCATTGTCATCTGCGGTGTCGTGTTTAAAATGAGATGAAACGTTGTAATGTCTTACTGATGACAAAACAGTAGATTTCTCTCACTGAAGGTTTTATTCAGGATTACAGCAAATGGCTTAGATCAAAACAATAACAAAAGCAGCGTTCTCTCCATATCCGATTATAATCCAATGCATTAACCCCATAAATGCCAAAGCAAAGAAAAGAACAGAAAATCACAACTAGTCAGTTTGACTGCGGCGCTACATTATAAATTCTCAGTATATATCAAACGATCTGTAACAGACAAATCAACAGTGACACATGGTAAAAACATTGTTACTCACACTTGTGTGTTGCGATTACTGTCCAGTAGTCAGCACTGCATCTTTTATTTTCAGTCTCTCTGAAAAGCTTGTCGAACTGTTTTGTTTAAAAAAGAATCCACAGTAAAATGAAGCAAACAAACAGTGTCTAACTGACACAATCTGACTGGAACTTTGTTAAAACCTAAAGTTCATCCACTCTTTCTTAATGTTAGGATCACAAGGAAGGTAATAGGGAAAAGTGTTTTTTTCCACAACTTGGCACTTAAAAACGTCTTGTAATCCTCATAGCCATCTCTGCTGGAGTATTTGTCTGTCTCTTGTTTAATACTACATGTCATGCATGAATCGGTGGGCAGGGCTAAAGAGGCAATGATGTAGAAGTAGGCATCAATCTTCTACGGTGGCCGATAGAGCTCAACGTGCTGCAAATGAAGAAAACGCATACAAATAGAAAAAAACACCAGCAAATAAAGAAAAAATCTTCATCAGTTTGACAACACATTCGCTGCAAAAGTCCACAACACATGCAAATAGAGAAACGTGCTGCAAAAGTCCACAACACATACAAATAGACAAACGCACTGCAAAAGTCCACAACAAATAGACAAACGCGCTGAAAATAGCACATACCAGGCCCAGCGATCTCAAGCCCTTCTGCGATGATCTGAATGATGATGATGAGGATGATGATTAGGCTACTTTTGGAATTAAATTTATTAAATTTGCCCCGCAATAATTTATAGCGCATCACGCATAACCGACGCCCTATAATAAGATTAGCTAACTCGTTTAAAAAAAACAACAACTTGTAACACCTACATCTCTTCTCATTTTTTTTTCAGTACTTATGGGCCACAAGAGAAATATTAGGAAATAAATTAAGGTTAAATAGTGTTATCAGAACATGTTGAAGTAGAGCTCTCATCGCTGAGTTTTTATTTTCACTTTCTGCAGTGAATAATTGACTGGGATTTGAGACATAAAATCAAGGAAATTATAAAAAAAAAAAAAATTATTTATTATTAATAATTTATTAATAATATTTTTTAACGCAAAATAATACCCCCCCAAATCGTTTGTCCTGGCGCCGGGAATGGCACAGACCACAATTAAAATGTTATAGGGAACACATTGACGTACCTGTCTGGGACTGCTGGGATTGTTCAATGTTTATTGTGGTGTGCACCTGAAAGGTGAGGTTTTTTTTTTGTGTTTATACTTTTGTTTGTTAACATTCTGATCGTATGTGCATTATGAGCAGGCCTATTTGCAGCGTGTTTGTCTATTTGTATGTGTTGTGGACTTTTGCAGCGCATGTGTTGTCAAACTGATGAAGTTGTTTTCTTTATTTGCTGGTGTTTTTTCTATTTGCATGTGTTTTCTTCATTTGCAGCACGTTGAGCTCTCTCGGCCACCGTAATCTTCTGCTGAGGTGGTCTTCCATCGCTCTATGACGTAATAATGTGACCAAAATCTGAAATGAGTCATTTTCTGAGCTTGATTTTTCAATAAATCTGTTTTTGGACTAACAAATAAGTTTTGAGTTCTGAAACTTACAGGATATTTTTTTAATACAATGACCTCTTATATGTCAAAGGGAGGAATATTTTAAGTTAAGGAATATTTTATTTCTCAATTCATGACCCTTTTAAAATTAATTTCATATGTGGGAAAAAGCTACCAGTTTGACTCCCAAGCCCACTTGAGGGTGCAATGAGTAAATTTAAACCAAATCAAGCATTTTGTTTATTCTAGGCAAAGAAATAACATGACTGTCTGTAAAAAAAAGAAAATGCACAGTGTAATTTCATAACTTTTTGTGAACGTCGCTCAGCACTTTTAAAGTGTTACTCACTCTCATGTCGTTCCAAATGCGCAAGACTTTTGTTCATCTTCTGAACACAAATTAAGATCTCTTTGATGAAATTTGAGAGCTTTCTGTTCCTCCATTGACATCTTCATTGTTGACACTTTAGTTTTACCATCTCTTTATAAACTTTTTAATCCATATGAATTGTCTTAAGTAAAATCGTATGGGTTTGGAACGACATGATGGTGAGTAATTAATGACAGAATATTCATTTTTGGGTGAACTAACCCTTTAAGGGGCCTAGTGGACAGCATTTTTACATGGAGTGTGATAACTTGCTGCTGCTCCAAACAGACATGGAGAAGGACATACACTGAACAAAATTATAAACGCAACACTTTTGTTTTTGCCCCCATATTCATGCTGTCTAATCAGCTTCTTGATATGCCACACCTGTGAGCTGGATGGATTATCTCGGCAAAGAAGAAGTGCTCACTAACACAGATTTAGACAGATTTGTGAACAATATTTGAGAGAAATAGGCCTTTTGTGTACATAGAAAAAGTCTTAGATCTTTGAGTTCAGCTCATGAAAAATGGGGGCAAAAACAATAGTGTTGCGTTTATAATTTTGTTCAGTGTAATTTAATTATAAACGGCATCATTTATGATTAGTTCTTAAATCAAACTTTTAAAGGGGGGGTATCACACACAGTTTCTGCCAATCTCACGTTAATCTTGATTACCTATAGAGTAGTAGTGCATCCTTCATATCTCCAAAAATTCTTTAGTTTTATCATATTTATAAAAGATACATACGCTGTACCGAGTCTTTCCTGAAACAGCCGAGCACCTGGAGGCGTGCCATGGGCGAAGCTAAAGAGTGACGAGCACGCGCAGCTTTTGCGTAGCGATCGTCTGCAAGCTATCAATGGTCAGCTAAACAAATGTATTTAAACACACAATACACCATTGCATTATCCCTGGATAACTTTTGAATTACTATAATGAATATAGCGCATAGTGAATGATGAATAATGAATTTATGAATTCACTACGTTCGTGTTGTTTACATTATATGCACTTAGGCGCCTATTGCCAACAAAACAGACATTTGAAGCAGTTTTAATCACCACCTGCGGTTCCGACTCATGACCGGGATCATTATTGCTGTGACCGCTCCATCTTTCAGTTTCAAATGATCTGTAAATCCAGCGTAGAACTGGGCCTTGTTTATGAAACCATAAGTGCCGATCCTGAGGGCTCGAGCAGCCATGGAAAACGAGATATTCTCCATTCATTTTAACCAATAAAAAAAGTGATTTGCAACTATCTGTTTCTATGGCTATTTTAATAACAAATATTGAGCGCACATCAATGTAATGCGTGAGCACAAAACTCTAAGCTCCACTTAACCTTGCTTCCCAAAGAACCCAGTGTTATCTTTCGTGGTGTCCTGTGACCTGTGTAGCGCTGCCGACGACTTCCGTAAAGCCGAACGCGATGGGCATGCTCTTGCTCTCTCGCTCTGGTCGATGTGTGTGTGCGCGCGCTCTTCCGGGAGAAGTGCCCGTACAAGGAATTCCGACCTTTCTGATGTCACACAGGCACATACTCGAAAAAAAGACCATGAAATTTATGAGGATTTGGAAGAGTATTTTTGGCACAGAAATACTCCGTCATACGTCCAACTCGTGTTTTGAAACTTTGGCCATGTTTAGCATGAGAATCCAACTCTTTAACAGTGTAAATAAGTCAGAATACATGAAATAGCATTATACCCCCCCTTTAAAAACAAACTAGTCATAGAAAAGTTAAATTTATCAGCTGAGTACATGACTTACAGAGATCAGTTACCCCTTTACCCTGTTATATGTAATTATCCAAACTTTAATTTTGGCTTTGGTAAAATAATAATACAAATTTCCGTACATCACTTAAAAATAGCTAATACTTGGCATTCTACCTTGTGCAATATTTGTTGTTTTGGTTCATAAGAGAAGGAAACAAAGATAATAAATTGTTTATTAAATCATTAACTCTTTGTATGACAATTAATTTTAAACCAAAATGTCATAATCGTGACTAGGTCAAAACATTTGTTTATTCACTGTATCGCAGTCATGACTTTTTCCCCCTCACATCTTCTTTGTCGTCTTCCCTCTTTGTGTGTTTCTAATAGTCCAAACCCCTCTGAGCTGAATATGTCAGACGCAGACATTCACAGTTTGCTGGAGAATAAAGGTGGGCTTCAGGTCAGCCAGGAAACCCATTTTGGGTCTCTCCTACTAGGAACCTGCAAAGAGCTGCTGATCTGCATTCGGTGAGCTCACACATGCACAACTTAAATATCACTGACTTCGAGTTAGTTTAGTTAGTTTTAGTTAGAATGAAAATCCTGTAATTTATTCACCCTCATGTCGTTCCAAATAAGTGTGTGACATTGACCAAAAATATTGATATTTTGTGCCGTTTTGTCAATTCAGGGTTCTTTTTGTCGATAGCAATAATTAGTCAGTATTTTGCCAAGTATGTTTTATGCTGGGATCTTGGCCGGTTCATATTCTGTGCAGTCATCAGTTTATGGAACTTTTCCATTAAGAGATGATATTTGCCACCTTACATAAATTTCCGTTTTTTTTTTTGTTACATTTAATCAGTACATTCAATTAAAATATCAAGATACTACAGACTGTTATCAAATAAATGAAATCAGAATCAACAAAATCCATTTTTGCACTGCAGAAATGGCACAGAAGCTGCATCTAAAGCAGCAACGTGAGTGTCAACTCGCAGTGCTTATGTTGAATGTTTTTACGTGCATATTCACCAAGGTGGGCATTTTGACATATTCTGTGGCTACTATGCCTGTCTGTGTTCCGCTAGGAGCAAGTGCACAGAAAGTATGCGTTCAGTAGCAGTTTAGTATACTGTTTTATAAAATCAATATCACATTTGCAATTGTGCTGATTATTCTGGGTCAGCACAATTGCTTATGTGATATTGTTCTACAAGGATTTTCAAGACAATGTGAGTGACACACTCGATAGTGTCTGCTTCCACAGTGTTAAAAGATCATTACCATATTATCGTAGAAGATACATATCGCACAGCACTAGTTCCAAACCTGTATGACTTTCTTTGTGGAAAACAAAAGGAAATGTTTAGTGTCTGAGCTGCTTTTGTCCATACAGTTAAAAAAATCCCATTAAAAGTAGCCTGTATGACCAATGTCCTAAGCCTGGGAAAACATAATTGACATTGTGTGTTGTTGTGTGTGGTGGGACTGATTGCGTTGCACCAAATTATTAAAACAGATATGAGAGCAATGGCATTTTGCTTAACTTCTATCATTTTCAATTTAAAAGACATGCAGGTGAGTAGGTGATGACATTTCATTACTAGGTGTGCTGTTCCTTTAGCACTTGAATGGATTTATTATAGGAATGTTACAGAAATAGCAGGATTGCGTTGTGACAATTTCATGCGTTTTGATTCCTGATGCATCTGTTGATTCTTTCTCTTTCTGTGTTGATTTAAAACAGAAACACTGGCTCAGAGAGTCACAGCCTGAAGTGCTGTGAGTTTGCAGGATGGGACTCGGGCCAGCAGTTCTGTCTCAGTTCTGTGTCTCTCAACAATGGCAAAACTCAAGACATGCGTACCTCCTGCAGCCTGAACCGGTGCGCTGATGAAAGCAGGACAGATGGGGAGGTAGAGGACGGTGAAGGTTCTGTGGAGAAACAAGCCGTGCGGATGCTGGAGAGAAACCTGGAGATTGAACCTGGAGAGAAGGTGTCTGTGACCCTCAGCTGTCAGGCCAAGTAAGGGTTTTTTAATGCATTTATTCACTTGTTGTTACTGCATATGATATATTGGAATAGAATCAAAATCACAATATAGCTTGGTTTGATTATCACATCATACATCATTGGGGAAAAATTGCATTGTTGCGAAAAAGTCATTTTTCAGCTTTTGTTTTTATTTTCTATGCAGATGCAAAATCACACCGTTATTTTTTATAATTATTTCCAAATAGTTTTATTCAAGTCATCTGAGGTAAAGTTTCTGTATTTTACATATCACAGAAAACATATTGTAAGTTTTGACCTATATAATGCAGCGCTACATGTATTTTTTTTTTTGGCTCAGAAATGTATATTTAATATTTACCCACTGAACAACTAACTTTCTTTGCATTTACGAGGTATCTTGTGTGTGGGGCAGCGTCTTGCCTTCATTTCCTGAGACGTTAATAAAAGTAAAACGTATAGAACGTTATAGATTTTAAAGTGCATTTCCAATGTCAAGGATGTGACATGTCTAAGCATCTATGCTACATCTCTGTCTCGCTGAGAATGCTTGTACTCATCCTAATGAGAAGACGCTGTCTTGTAATTTTTCACAATGTAACACTTTCCTTTGACAAACACTTAAAACTGAGAGATGTGTACAGGGTTTGTTTTTGTGTTGTGAGTTTCTGTTTTGGTGTTTTGAATACTCTTCTATAGACATTTCATTTCCTGAGTCTCTGACAAAAATGCGATCCATGCATTTTGGGGTTTTGCCTTTATTGCCACATGAAAGCAAAGTGTAAATTTGCAGAACTTTTTCATGCTTAAACAGCAACATTACACACTAAAGAAAGTTGAACACAGAAAAAAAGCATAGCCTAATATCTTTAACATTTTAGTAATTTTGTTGTGGATTTGTCATTATTATTTTTTTTAATTTCTATAATATATATAGTTTTTATTGAATTTAATTTTACTTTTGTTTAGTTTAGTGTATCAAGTTAAACTAAAATGAAAATGAGAAACATTGCTTTGGCAGCTAGCTGAAATAGAATAATTTTTTTCAAGTAAAGAATTATTATTTTTTTTTAATGGTTTTAGTTGACTATAATAACCCTGGTCTGTGCAGGCCAACAGCTGCTTCTCTCTGGCAAACGTCTTTCTGGTTTGAACACATGGTAAGGTGTTTTAATGTGTTTGCTGTAGGACTCTGGGTCGCTCTGCTGAACTGCTGCTCCTGCACTTCTCCTCTTTCACCATTGCGAGGCGTCTGGAGGTGTCAGTGAGCAGCGCGGAGGAGAGTCTGCTCAAACCCAGCGTCCCCTACACTGCTTTAACAGCACTGCCACTGCAGCAGCAGCCCGTCCAGGTGCTCACGATTACGGCTCCTCCGGCTCCCATCAGGTGAGGCTGATTACCTGACACTTGCTGATCTCATGTAAAACATCACTGATTGTGGGCAAATTCCAAACGGAAGGGAGCATCCCTATGCCCTACTCCCTTCAAAGGGGAGAGCCCTTAAAGTGGGGACTTTGGAGGGAACAGGGCACTTGCGTGCCATTATGTAGCCGTTGCCCACCAGCTGATTAGCTGTTCTTACGACAAAAATGACTTATTATTACTGTTAACATAACTGTTGCAAATAAAGATACATTTTTTCATATATTTTTATTTTATTTTTTTATGTTTTATGTATATGTGTGAGAGTATTTCTCTGTTCTCAAATTTAAAACTTGCTGTCTCATCTTTGGACACTGCAAGAAAACACATTTCTTACCTATTTAAAGGTAAAACACCTTACTTATTTAAACATTGGATGACAAAAATGTTTGATATACAGTGGGTACGGAAAGTATTCAGACCCCCTTAAATTTTTCACTCTTTGTTATATTGCAGCCATTTGCTAAAATCATTTGTTCATTTTTTCCTCATTAATGTACACACAGCACCCCATATTGACAGAAAAACACAGAATTGTTGACATTTTTGCAGATTTATTTAAAAAGAAAAACCGAAATATCACATGGTCCTAAGTATTCAGACCCTTTGCTGTGACACTCATATATTTAACTCAGGTGCTGTCCATTTCTTCTGATCATCCTTGAGATGGTTCTACACCTTCATTTGAGTCCAGCTGTGTTTGATTATACTGATTGGACTTGATTAGGAAAGCCACACACCTGTCTATATAAGACATTACAGCTCACAGTGCATGTCAGAGCTAATGAGAATCATGAGGTCAAAGGAACTGCCTGAAGAGCTCAGAGACAGAATTGTGACAAGGCACATATCTGGCCAAGGTTTACAAAAAAATTTCTGCTGCACTTAAGGTTCCTAAGAGCACAGTGGCCTCCATAATCCTTAAATGGAAGACGTTTGGGACGACCAGAACCCTTCCTAGAGCTGGCCGTCCGGCCAAACTGAGCTATCGGGGGAGAAGAGCCTTTGTGAGAGAGGTAAAGAAGAACCCAAAGATCACTGTGGCTGAGCTCCAGAGATGCAGTCGGGAGATGGGAGAAAGTTGTAGGAAGTCAACCATCACTGCAGTCCTCCACCAGTCGGGGCTTTATGGCAGAGTGGCCCGACGGAAGCCTCTCCTCAGTGCAAGACATGAAAGCCCGCATGGAGTTTGCTAAAAAACACCTGAAGGACTCCAAGATGGTGAGAAATAAGATTCTCTGGTCTGATGAGACCAAGATAGAACTTTTTGGCCTTAATTCTAAGCGGTATGTGTGGAGAAAACCAGGCACTGCTCATCACCTGTCCAATACAGTCCCAACAGTGAAGCATGGTGGTGGCAGCATCATGCTGTGGGGGTGTTTTTCAGCTGCAGGGACAGGACGACTGGTTGCAATCGAGGGAAAGATGAATGCGGCCAAGTACAGGGATATCCTGGACGAAAACCTTCTCCAGAGTACTCAGGACCTCAGACTGGGCCAAAGGGTTTACCTTCCAACAAGACAATGACCCTAAGCACACAGCTAAAATAACGAAGGAGTGGCTTCACAACAGCTCCGTGACTGTTCTTGAATGGCCCAGCCAGAGCCCTGACTTAAACCCAATTGAGCATCTCTGGAGAGACCTAAAAATGGCTGTCCACCAACGTTTACCATCCAACCTGACAGAACTGGAGAGGATCTGCAAGGAGGAATGGAAGAGGATCCCCAAATCCAGGTGTGAAAAACTTGTTGCATCTTTCCCAAAAAGACTCATGGCTGTATTAGATCAAAAGGGTGCTTCTACTAAATACTGAGCAAAGGGTCTGAATACTTAGGACCATGTGATATTTCAGTTTTTCTTTTTTAATAAATCTGCAAAAATGTCAACAATTCTGTGTTTTTCTGTCAATATGGGGTGCTGTGTGTACATTGAGGAAAAAAAATGAACTTAAATGATTTTAGCAAATGGCTGCAATATAACAAAGAGTGAAAAATTTAAGGGGGTCTGAATACTTTCCCTACCCACTGTATATCATGAAAAAAAACAAAAACAACTTGAATTGCTCTGTTTGTAATGTTAACTCAAACTCTTCCATCATCTAACTTTAGAATGATGGATCACATGACCATAAATGATTAAATTATTTCCTTGAAGTGCCATTTGGAATTTGCCCTGTGTGCTCAAATCCATTTTATTTCCTGCTTTAGCTAACTTTCTCAGCGAGGTTCTCTTCAAACTGGAAGCTGGCAGTGTATTTTAAGTTATATATTAGTTAAAAGTTATATGTAATTTGGCCTCTAACATTGCTATAAAATCAAAGCCATATGTACAACCAAGTTGTGTTCAAAATTTGAAGATAACAAAAATTGAGCTTGCCAAAAGGTTTTAAAGTACCGTTTCCATGATAGCGCAATGTCCAATTTCAAAACAGTTTTCACTGTATGAATTTTGAGTGATTAATCTTTAGAATTATATAATTTATGATGATTACTAAACAGTAACAAATGTAGCTGTTGTTTGCCCATTACATAAAATTTTTTTCCTCCTCTTCATCCATGTTTTAGTTGTGTGTATATTTATACTGTACATAATTGTGCGAATGGTAAACATTTACTATGCAGAAAGAATTTTTTTTTTTTTTGAGCATTTTGTCTCTTTCGACAGGCTTGCAAGGCGGCATCTTCCAAACTTCTTGGGGCATTACGGTGTGCCGCAGGCTCTCCGAAATTGTTTTGAAGCCCAGAAGGATGTGCTGGTTGTCCAACCTGCTCTGGCAGAGGTAACGTCATCTTCAGTGCTGTTTCCCACATGATCATTCATTTCAGTCATTGCTTGTAGGGCCCTATGAAATTCCCAAATACTGTTTTCCGTTTAATGGTTAAATAATATTTTTGTAATGTCTGCATGTCTAATTAGGTTAATTCATTAAAATATAATTTAACAACAATTTATTAAGTAAAAAAAAATAATAATTTTGAAGACTCATAATTTTCCTAAATTAATTGTTTTCTGTTTTAATATTTCTGGATTCCATTTTAATGATTTAATTAAATTTTCATAATCTAAAAAACTACATTTTTTTTATATATATATATACACACACATATACATATGTATATGTGTGTATATACTACGTTCCAAATTATGCAAGTGACATATCAGTAAGATTTCAGTACAATAAACATTCAGATTTTAGTTTTTCTAAGAAAATGTTTGTTTGTTTATTTATCCATGTCTTTTTAGATAACTGGTATCAATCTCAGACAAAATAATTTGCCAGATCTATGGAAACCCTACTTAGAGGTTGTTCCACATTATTAAGCAAGTCACAGTTCTCATGCAATATGGGGAGAAAGAAAGATCTTTCTGAAGATGAAAAGCATGAAATGGTGCAATGTTGTGCAAAAGGCATGAAAACAACTAATATTGTGTGAAACTGAATGGAGATTATCGAATTATCATAAGATTTGTGAGTGATTTAGAACACAGCAGAACTCGGTCAGAGAAAGGCTTCTTAATGAAAGTTCCTGTCAAAAAAATGAATTGTTTTAAAAGGGCAGCTATAAAAAAAGCCAGTGTTGAGCAGAAAACAGGTATTTGAAGCTTCTGGTGTCTCTGGAGTCTCAAGAAGCTCTCCATGCAGGCTGGCAGTTGTGCGTAAAGATGCATTTCAGCCACTCTAAACCAAACCTCACAAAGAGAAACATTTACAGTGGGTGTAGACAATTGTACTTACTCTGTTCCACACATGCCAAAACACATGCAAGTTCTTTAAATCAATAAGAAATTGAAATCTGATGTGAACAAGAAACTAGTTGTTCAGAGACCTAAACTTATTATTTTGAGAAACAAAGTTTCATTCGAGAATTGAGCCAAAGCGATTGAGGAAAAACTGAAATAGAAGTTATTATAGCCCCTTTCCTCTTTTTGTTTTCACAGCCCTTGAGTTTGTTGTCTATGTTGCCACGTTTCTCTGCTCTTTTGTGGTTGGAGGAGCTGGAGGCTGAGAGGGAGCTCAGAGAGTTCAGCCTCACCGGTGCCATCCTCAGGAAGGGAGCGGTATACTTACACCTGGAGGTGCCAGGACTCACTGAGGGTCGGCCAAACCTCTTCATTGGTGAGGATGTTTTCTTTTAATCTGTACCTTTTAAATTTAGGTATACATTTAAGGAAAAAAGATTCAGCCAAAAATGAATGGGAAAGCATCAGAAAAGTGTCATAAAATAGTCCCTATAAATCAAGCACTACAATACAAGTCTCCTGAGGCAAGGAGGATCAGGAGAAATACTGAATCCAAATAAAATAGTAAATCGCTGATAATAGAAAACAATACTGTGTGAGAATAACATTAGGGTGAGTAAATGCTAAAAAAAAACTTAAATTTTTGCATGAAATATTCCTTTTAAATAATTATAATAATAATAAAGACTGATCAGTAAAAAGTAACAGAGCAAATACTGCATCTAATTTTGCATCTTTTTGTGCGAATAGTTTGGTGTACATAATACTAAAATTGTTTAATCCTCCTATAGGTGATAAAGTGGTTCTGAAGAAACCGTGTAGTGGAGGAATTGTTCTTGAGTATATGTCTTACATCACAGAGGTATCTTGAAAATTTCTATTCTCAATGTTCAGATTATTATTTGCATGTAGGTCTGTAACTAATGACTGATTTGCTAATGTATTAATCTGACTGTTTCTTCAAATAATTTACGTTTACATTTAAATACTGTATGCTTTTTATCGGTTTGTGTATTTCCTGGTAAACTCATTTTTTTAAAAACATGTTTTAGTAAACAAGCTAAGTTGTAACCGATAAGAGGGTGAATATTTTGCAGGAATGCACAAATTCCCTCTTCTGAACATAGGGTAACACTTTAGATTAGGTACACATAATCACTATTAACCAGTTGCTTACTACCATGCATATTAGTAGCGTTTTGGCTGTATATTAGTACTTATAAAGCACATATTAATGCTTTATTCTGCATGACTATATTTGTAGATCCCTTAACCTTACCCCATACCTAAACATAACCACTACAACAACTACCTTACTTACTATCAATAAGCAGTAAATAGGAGTTTGAGGGAAACCTACTAGTTCATAGTTAATGAACTAGGAGGTGACTGAACATCATAATGTGTTACTGAACATCATAATGCATTACTTAAATAGCTTTGTCCTGTAAATGTATGTGCATTTAACAGCATGTGCAATCTGATAAAGAAAAAAAAAACACCTGGTAAAATTATTTTGAGCTTCTTTGTGTTTAATAAAGTTCTATTGTACTTAAAACAACTTGAGTCATGCACTTGTCCTGCAACTTAAGGTGATTATACACGGGGAAACTTTTTGAGCAATGTTGCCGAGCAATGTTGCTTGGGACTTTCCCACTGAGAATGAGCAACAAATTTCTATCTGGATACATTAGATCGGTCGTGGGCAATTTTTTGAGATCCTCCAATCAGAATGTTAGCAGCCGATCACGTGACCGGTTCGGAGATTTCAGAAAAAATTCAAAGAAGATGGCGGCCTCTCAGTGGCAGTGGAGTGGAGAAAAGGAGCGTGAACTTATATCTTTTTACGCTAGTAAGTTGTTGTAGTAAGTTTCACAGTTCGTAGGGAAGGAAGAGGACAGGGTCGGCTTTGACTGCTGACTGAGCTTTTATTTAAATGAGAAATGTCCAACAAAAAGTCTGTGCAACGCACAACAACAAAATATACAATCCACAAAGGGCTTCACTCCAGTATCAGCATATATAATCCACAATAGGGCTTCACTCCAGCATTGTTGTCACAACCAGCGTTCCTCAGTCAGCAGTCCCTCTCTCTCTCAGACACTGCTGCTTCTCCTGGCGTTTTATCCTGTACCATGCGTCTCCTGACTCTCTCTCCCGCTGCAGACTCCGCTGAACCACGCCCCCCTCGCCACATACCCCCACCGCCCGACTCAGGCCGGGGAGCCATCCGGCCTGCAGCCCCCCCCCCCCATTTCTGGAGAGGAAATCGGCCACAGCCATCTGAGCACCCGGCCTGTGGACCACCTTGAACTTAAAAGGCTGTAAAGCCAGATACCAACGAGTGATCCGCGCGTTGGTATCCTTCATGCGGTGGAGCCACTGCAGAGGAGCGTGGTCCGAACAGAGGGTGAATTCCCGTCCCAGGAGATAATAGCGGAGGGTGAGGACGGCCCACCTGATGGCCAAACACTCCTTCTCCACGGTGCTGTACTTAGCTTCTCTCTTAGAGAGCTTACGGCTAATGTACAGCACCGGCCGTTCCTCCCCCTCTATCTCCTGGGACAGGACAGCACCCAGCCCCCTGTCCGACGCGTCAGTCTGCAACATAAAGGGGAGAGAAAAATCAGGAGAGTGAAGCAATGGCCCGCCACATAGAGCAGCCTTCACCTGGGTAAAGGCCTGCTGGCACTGCTCCGTCCACTGGACCGTATCTGGTGCCTCCTTTTTAGTTAGATCAGTCAACGAGCTGGTGAGGTCCGAATAATTAGGTACAAACCTTCGATAATATCCCGCCAGCCCGAGGAACTGTCTAACCTCCTTTTTGGTCTTGGGGCGCGGACAGGTCGCAATCGCTGCCGTCTTATCAATTTGGGGACGCACCTGTCCATGTCCCAAGTGGAAGCCCAGATACCTTACTTCCACGCGCCCAATCGCACACTTCTTCGGGTTGGCCGTGAGCCCGGCCCCCCTCAGCAATCTCAGGACGGCCCTCAAATGCTGCATATGCCGCTGCCAGTCATTACTGAAGATAATAATATCATCCAGATAGGCAGCAGCATATGCACCATGGGGCCGCAGAATTTTATCCATGAGCCGCTGAAAGGTGGCCGGTGCCCCGAACAGCCCGAACGGAAGAGTAACAAATTGGTGTAATCCAAACGGCGTCATGAAAGCTGTCTTTTCTTTGGATAATGGCGAGAAGGGGATCTGCCAATATCCCTTTGTTAAGTCCAGTGTCGAATAAAATCGAGCCGAACCGAGCCGGTCAAGCAACTCGTCCACCCGTGGCGAATTTCGACACAGCGTTCACCTTGCGGTAATCCACACAGAACCGTACTGAGCCGTCTGTTTTGGGAACCAAAACTATCGGGCTCGCCCAGTTACTGCTGGATTCTTCCATTACCCCCATTTCAAGCATCGCTCCTAATTCTGCCTGAACTACTTTTTTCTTGTGTTCAGGCAGCCTATACGGCCGGCTGCGAATCACCACGCCCGGCTCTGTCTCGATGTGGTGCTGAATGAGGTCTGTACGACCCAGTAGGGGAGAAAACACGTCAGCAAACTCTGTTTGTAATTTAGTCAAATCAGTGAGCTGGGAGGGCGAGAGGTGATCTCCCCCTGGGGCCAGAGCGAGGAATTGTTTTTTTTATATTCGCCTCCGGCCCGAGATCATCCTCTCCGCTAATCACCTTCGCCAGCATCACTGATTCTGCCTCATTCCATTTTTTTAGGAGATTGAGGTGGTAAATTTGACGTGCTCCTCTCCTATCCGATCGTATCACCTCATAATCGAGCTCACCAATTTGCCGTGTAACCTCAAATGGTCCTTGCCACTTTGCAAGTAATTTTGAGCTTGAAGTGGGGAGCAATACAAGCACTTTATCTCCCGGTGAAAATTTGCGCAGATTAGTTCCCCTGTCATACAACCGGCTTTGTCTGTCCTGGGCTTGTAACAAATTCTCCATCGATAGCCGCCCCAAAGTGTGGAGTTTTGTTCTCAAGTCCAGCACATACTGAATTTCATTTTTAGATTGAGATGGTCCGTCCTCCCAAGTCTCTCTCAGGACATCCAGCACCCCGCGGGGGTGGCGTCCAAAGAGAAGCTCGAAGGGGGAAAACCCGTGGAGGCTTGCGGGACCTCTCGCACGGCGAATAACAGGGGTTCTAACCATTTATCCCAATTTTTGGCGTCTTCCTGAACGAATTTACGAATCATGGATTTAAGCGTGCGATTAAAATGTTCGACCAGCCCGTCCGTTTGTGGGTGAAAGACGCTGGTACGAATCGATTTAATGCCCAATAATTCGTAAAGTTCGCGTAACGTGCATGACATAAACGCCGTGCCTTGATCAGTGAGGATTTCTTTCGGAATCCCCACTCGGGAGATTAGACTGAACAGTGCGTCTGCAACACTCTTAGCGGAAATGTTGCGGAGAGCCACTGCTTCGGGGTATCGCGTTACATAATCCACAATGACTAATGCAAAGCGATGCCCTCTTGCTGATCGCTCTAATGGCCCGATGAGGTCCATACCAATTCTTTCGAAGGGGACCTGCATTAATGGGAGAGGGCGCAAAGGCGCTTTTGGAGCAGCCGGTGGATTCACCAACTGACATTCACGACAAGACGCGCACCACCTGCGCACGTTCTCGTGAATGCCCGGCCAAAAGAATCGGGTCATGAGGCGATTTAGTGTTGCCGTTTGTCCTAAATGTCCAGCCATAGGATTAGAATGAGCCGTTTGGAAAAGCATATCCCTGCGGCTCTTTGGAACTAACAACTGGGTTGTATCTTCCTTTGTCTGAGTGTCTTGGGTCACTCGATACAACCTATCTTTTATGATCGCAAAATATGGATAAGTCAGTGGGCGTCCAGGCTGGAGAGGCTGACCGTCGATAGTGCTGACCTTTTCAAAAGCGTGTTTTAATGTCTCGTCTTGAGACTGCTCCAGGGGAAAGTCATCGCGGTCTGAAAGAATCAGTCTCCCGATTCCACTCTGTTCCCCTGAGGCAGTACTCATTGGTCCCTGGTCAGACTCTCCCACCTGCATCCTTACCCAACGAATTTTTACTCCAAGAGGCATCCGAGCATAAGCAACCCAATAATTTATTAAACGCTGGCCAATTCGTCCCCAGAATTATTGGATGCCGGAGGTGCGGGTTAACTGCCACCTCAACACTATGTTTTTGACCCCTGAATTGAATAACGACTGGCACAATAGGATATTTCACCACGTCCCCGTGCACACACCGCACCCTAACCATGCGGCTTGTATCCAATGCCCCGGACAAAATCAGGCTTTGATGAACCGAGGTTTGGTTACATCCCGAGTCCACCAAAGCCTGATAGGTACCCCCCTTGATACTCACAGGTATTTGGTACCCGCCAGCCTGACCAGGGGCGGCCTGCGGGTCGTCCGGGACCCGGATCAACGTCCCGACCTCCATAACTGGACACCTATCTACGAAGTGCTCCGGGTCCCTGCAACGCCAGCAGGCCGGCCCAGACCTGCCCGCTGCTCTCGTGGCAGAGAGTAGGTTAAAGGATTGGCGCGGAGAGAGGGGAGAAACAGGAGTGTGGTCCGGCCCGGCAGCAGTCGGTCCCGCCCCCCTGGGTATCCCTGTTCGAGGAGGGCCGGGCGGACGAGACCTGGGGAGAGGGACAGGCTTGGAGAGAGAGGAGGACGGGGAAAGAGAAGGAGATAGAGAGCTAGATGGAAGGGGTTCGCCGACCCCTGGGGACGCCACCATGTGGTCCTCCGCTAGATGGATGGCCGACTCCAGCGACGTGGGACGGTGGCACTGGACCCATTCAGCCGTTCTTCTTGGCAGGCGAGTTATGAACTGTTTCAGCACCACCCGATCGATGACTTGCTCCACGTCGCTTCCGTCAGCCAGGAGCCATTTGCGGCAGGAGTCCCGGAGCTGTTGGGCCATCACAAACGGCCGGCCGGACTCGCCCACCTCCAGTGACCGGAACCGTTGTCGATGCTGTTCTGGGGTCCGGCCGATCCGCTGAAGGATGGCCCTCTTCAGGTCGTCGAAGACCAGGAGGTTCTGTACAGGAAGCCACCTGCAACTCACCCGAGAGCAGTGGGATGAGTCGCATGGGCCACTGTTCCCGGGGCCAAACTGAAACCTCCGCGGACTTCTCGAAGAGGTCCAGGAAGGCCTCCGGGTCATCCTGTGGGCCCATTTTATTGAGGGGAAGATGGGTGGGTGCAGCCAGCTGTCCGGTTGTCTCTGTACGAACCTCCCGGTCGATCCAGCTCCGGAACCTCTCGCGGTCTTCCTGCTGGACCTGAAGAATGGCCTGGAAGCGGCGCTCCTGATCCGTACGAAGGTCCAGCAGGGCTTGATGTTGGTCTTGATGCAAGACCGCGAGGGATGAGATGATGTCCGCAAATGGCGTGGCAGAGGGCGTTTGCATGGCGGCGGCTCCCTTCTTCCTTCCCGGGTTTCGGCACCAGTGTAGTAAGTTTCACAGTTCGTAGGGAAGGAAGAGGACAGGGTCGGCTTTGACTGCTGACTGAGCTTTTATTTAAATGAGAAATGTCCAACAAAAAGTCTGTGCAACGCACAACAACAAAATATACAATCCACAAAGGGCTTCACTCCAGTATCAGCATACAGGTCCTTCTCAAAAAATTTGCATATTGTGATAAAGTTCATTATTTTCCATAATGTAATGATAAAAATTAAACTTTCATATATTTTAGATTCATTGCACACCAACTGAAATATTTCAGGTCTTTTATTGTTTTAATACTGATGATTTTGGCATACAGCTCATGAAAACCCCAAATTCCTATCTCAAAAAATTAGCATATTTCATCCGACCAATAAAAGAAAAGTGTTTTTAATACAAAAAAAGTCAACCTTCAAATAATTATGTTCAGTTATGCACTCAATACTTGGTCGGGAATCCTTTTGCAGAAATGACTGCTTCAATGCGGCGTGGCATGGAGGCAATCAGCCTGTGGCACTGCTGAGGTGTTATGGAGGCCCAGGATGCTTCGATAGCGGCCTTAAGCTCATCCAGAGTGTTGGGTCTTGCGTCTCTCAACTTTCTCTTCACAATATCCCACAGATTCTCTATGGGGTTCAGGTCAGGAGAGTTGGCAGGCCAATTGAGCACAGTAATACCATGGTCAGTAAACCATTTACCAGTGGTTTTGGCACTGTGAGCAGGTGCCAGGTCGTGCTGAAAAACGAAATCTTCATCTCCATAAAGCTTTTCAGCAGATGGAAGCATGAAGTGCTCCAAAATCTCCTGATAGCTAGCTGCATTGACCCTGCCCTTGATAAAACACAGTGGACCAACACCAGCAGCTGACATGGCACCCCAGACCATCACTGACTGTGGGAACTTGACACTGGACTTCAGGCATTTTGGCATTTCCTTCTCCCCAGTCTTCCTCCAGACTCTGGCACCTTGATTTCCGAATGACTTTGGACCACTGAGCAACAGTCCAGTGCTGCTTCTCTGTAGCCCAGGTCAGGCGCTTCTGCCGCTGTTTCTGGTTCAAAAGTGGCTTGACCTGGGGAATGCGGCACCTGTAGCCCATTTCCTGCACACGCCTGTGCACGGTGGCTCTGGATGTTTCTACTCCAGACTCAGTCCACTGCTTCCGCAGGTCCCCCAAGGTCTGGAATCGGTCCTTCTCCACAATCTTCCTCAGGGTCCGGTCACCTCTTCTCGTTGTGCAGCGTTTTTTGCCACACTTTTTCCTTCCCACAGACTTCCCACTGAGGTGCCTTGATACAGCACTCTGGGAACAGCCTATTCGTTCAGAAATTTCTTTCTGTGTCTTACCCTCTCGCTTGAGGGTGTCAATGATGGCCTTCTGGACAGCAGTCAGGTCGGCAGTCTTACCCATGATTGCGGTTTTGAGTAATGAACCAGGCTGGGAGTTTTTAAAAGCCTCAGGAATCTTTTGCAGGTGTTTAGAGTTAATTAGTTGATTCAGATGATTAGGTTAATAGCTCGTTTAGAGAACCTTTTCATGCAAATGCAAATTTTTTGAGATAGGAATTTTGGGTTTTCATGAGCTGTATGCCAAAATCATCAGTATTAAAACAATAAAAGACCTGAAATATTTCAGTTGGTGTGCAATGAATCTAAAATATATGAAAGTTTAATTTTTATCATTACATTATGGAAAATAATGAACTTTATCACAATATGCTAATTTTTTGAGAAGGACCTGTATATAATCCACAATAGGGCTTCACTCCAGCATTGTTGTCACAACCAGCGTTCCTCAGTCAGCAGTCCCTCTCTCTCTGACACTCCTGCTTCTCCTGGCGTTTTATCCTGTCTCCGCGCCAATTACTGGAATGAGAAACAGGTGTTCATGATTTACATTTAACCCACTTACCCATGAGTTGAACCCATGCGTCTCCTGACTCTCTCTCCCGCTGCAGACTCCGCTGAACCACGCCCCCCTCGCCACAGTTGTCATGCGTCAACCCAAAACAGGGAATTTACCTTTATATAATGCTCAAAATACCCACAGCTGTCCAATTTAATGCATGTAAGCTGTATTAAGCCATAGAATGTTTTCAGTTAAATACTAAAAAGACGGGGTCTGTTTAACGTCTGTAGTGGCTTAGGCTGTAGGGCGTATGGCACATGAATGTCCAACTGTCCGTTGCCCTAATTAGTCACCCTGTGTCTCATCAGGTTGCCCGTTGACGGCAACATTGCCCAAAAAGTTTCCACGTGTATCATCACCTTTATTGTGTGGCTTCTGTCATTCCACAATCACTTCTTTTGCAATATAAAAATGTTGTATGTCACATCTATATTGATGCTTACAGATCACAGAAGATGACGTGAGTTTACGCGTAAATGCTGATTTCCAGAATAGCTACCTAGGAGAACCTCTGGACGTGGAGTTTACACTCAACAGGTGCTGTTGGCTCGCTTCACCTTTACAGTGCTGCCATTTCATGATTAAAAATTCTTACACGAATACCCCTTTTTGTCCAGGTTGACCACGAGGAGGTGCCATTGCGCTTTGGAACAGATCAAACATTTTGGCGACAACAGTAAGAACTACATTGTGCTAATTACCATATGCTTTGAGGAATTGCTCTGTTGCAAATGGTTTGGGCAAATTTTTAAAACTCTCAGAACTTTCTGACCAAAATTGTTTCTTGCATAAAAATGTGAGCAGAATGAAGGTGTAGAGACTGGTTTTTAACAGTTCTTAAACTGTTCTTGACACAATGTCTAGAAAATGTTGTCACTCTTATAAGTGATAAAAAAAAAACACATTATTGGATTATTTTGTGTGACTAAACAGCACTCAATTAAATTAAATGTCTTTGCATTGAATCAGCCTCTGACAGTTTCAGAATTTTGCAGTCCTGTGGTGTGACTACTGCTACAATCTAGGGCTGCCCTCGACTAAAGATTTTTCAAGTCGACCAGTAGTCGTTCATTTAAGCCATTAGTCGACTAATCACACATTTATATTAATAAGCCATAAATCATAATAATGAGCCTTTAATCTTCTATGTAATTAGCCTAATCAGCGCTCAAACTCGCATAAAGCTTGCCTCAGCGCAATGGCAAACATAACGATTGTGTCGGGAAAAAACGGCAAGGAAACTGTCTAAACATTTCAATAATTTACTGATAATGTTTTCTCTGTTTCCAGCTGCAGAGATTAAGTCAACGATGCTGACTCGTCATCTCCACAGTAGTGGACGCGCATATATGCAAGTTTCATATGGATTGCATAATCTGAGAATATTTATTTTCCTTTTGATTTGGCTCGGTTCATGTTTGTTACGTGCTCAAGTTCACTGAGACCGAGAGCAGAAATTGCATCCTGATTGCTTTCATTGTTTTATAAAAGCACAACGTTTTGCTGTTATTGTGAGTTTACAGAAATAAAAGTAGACCCGTTACATTTTGTGTGTAGAGCGTGTTTACTGCATATTATTTGGATATGCGGCAAAAAATAACACACGTTTATCTAGGACTAGGCTAACATTAGAGCGAACGGACTTGTAAAGTTGCTACTACTTACATGTTTCAAGTGATAAGCCATATTTGAGGTCGATGAATCATAGGCGAATGTTTGGATTTCCTGCCGTTAACGATCTCTCCCTCAAGGACTGCGTGACCTTGGCACTTCCTGTGGAGTTTCTTTTTTTTTTTTTTTTTTTTTTCTGCAACTAACCCACTAATAAAATCTTGGTCGACCAAGCCTCTTCAAGTCGACTAACGGTTATTCGACTATTAGGGGGCAGCCCTACTACGGTTTTGGTCGATTGTGACCCAACTCCTAATTATTTGTACAGTCTGACACAAAGTTTTGGATTTTATGATTTCACTGTGGTAATATTGTGCAAACAACTATTTTTAAGGACGGGACAAGAGTGTGCATTAGCTGAGTTTCATTGTATTCTCCAGTCTTCTTGTGTGCCAGAAAATGCTTTACACTTTTTTTCTGTCAACCTGCACCTCCACATTGGAGCACAGACCAGTATAAAATTGTGGTGGCTAAAAGATATAAATGGTAAAACTGTGGTCATATGTAGAAGCGTAAGTTTAATTTTTTTAGATTTATGTGTATTTTTTCAGGACCTAATAATATACATTGGTTAAGTTTATGCTGTAAATGACAGTAAACATAGACCTGTTAACAGGTTTTTAAAAAATCGTGTTGGCTTTGTTCTGGATGAATTTGTTTCTTACTTTTGAACACGTTTAGAATTTTACCATTTAAAGAATATAAAATGGAGGAACATTTATGTTGTTTTGTATGGAGAAACAATAGTTAAGTTTTGGTGTTGCATTGTCTTGTTTTTTTGTTTTTTGTTTTTTTAGTTTTGTTTCCCAGCATGCTCACACTGCAGCCACCCCAGTGGAATGGAGAGTGGGGTCCACAAGAAGAGGATAAACATCTCCCAGAGGAGGTGAAAGTGAGCATGTGCATTTATTCATCATAGTTATGACAAGACCTCAACACATTTAGAGCTTAGAGTCCGTAATATATGATCATGTGTTTGATGTGTCTATGTTCTGATTGTCACCAGGAGAATGGCGCAACCCAAACGATCAATGGCTCACCTTCACTGACTGCAGAGATGGTATCTGTGGCCACTCAAACTAAAACGGGTAACTTAAAAAAATGTGTAATTATCATTCATTTTCAGCACTTTTAACTGTGCACCTTTTTTAGGGTGGCAAGCACCAAAGGTTTTTAATGCTTTATTACTATTCTTCCCAAACCTAAGTCTGTGATGAAATTTGGCACACTAATTATGGTGCTCCTGAATAGTCATACCAGCAAACTAGACGCTTTTAAGCGAAATTCGCTGTTTTGAATCAAAATGTCATTTATGTGAATCATGTAGATCCGAAGAGTTTTTTTGTTTTGTTTTTTTTCCCGGGGGTGGGGGGTGTCAGGGTGAGTTTGCAGGCACAATAAATTGAAAATAGGCTACTTTCCCATAGACTAGAATGAGACCATAAATGTCTCTCGAGCTGTCGTAATCTTTATTGGCGCTCTGTTGTGTGACTGACACATCGCTGTAGCGCTTCAGTTCAAACAGAGGCAGAGCGCACGTGGGTCTCTTCAACACTTTACAACATGACATAAACAAGAATGGATGTAGGATGAATGAATACCGAAGGTATGTTGAAAGATCCAGTAACTTTTTGAAATCCATATCATGTCATACTTAACGTTAATCGATTGTTTCAACCACAGAAAAGCGGCAATAAAATAGCTTGTAAAAATGTCACATTTACTGTACCATTTACCTCAGAAAAGTGGTTCAATTTCAAAAAACTTGTTAGTCAGCTACAAAAATTTACTTGGAGAGGAGCATTTTTGATATATATTTACTGTGACTATAGGCCATTGCATATTCATGTACTTAACGTGCTTCAATACTGAATGTAAAAAACTGTTTTATGACGGCCACCATTTAAATGTTTAGGCCGATATTAAAAACGAGTAGAAACATAATTAAGTCATTAAAAATGTATTATAACGTTATTATAACTTCTTTGTGTAATTTAAATGCAAGTAGCTTACAAATCAATTCATTTTAACCTTCAATATTATAATGATGTACCAGCTGTGGTTCCTTGTATAGTTTACAGCATTAGTTGAGAGATTTTTTTTCTTTGAGGAAATTTGCCATGTACTGTACACGATAGGCCCCAAATTAATCATTATTGAATTAAAGGTAATCAAATCGAAATCAAATTGCAAGCTTCTGAATCAAAATCGAATCCGATTGTGAAATTTGTGTCAATGCCTAGCCCTAGTGTGTGTGTATTTTTTTACTTATTTTCTTGTGGGAGTGCACCAGAATGCTTAGTTTATATGTTAAAGTAACAAAGATTTTCTCCTAGGGGGAGGATGACCCCAGACCCCCTACTACTATTTACTTTGTAAACATGTCACCTTTTTCCACCACTTTGGAGTTTGCAGGTATGATAGTAATCTGCCCAATTTTCAGGTCTCTTGGACCAACTCTATGGCACCACCGGCAGTTTAAAAATTCTCTTTTCTTTTGGAAATGAAATTTTTAGTTCACCCGATTTCTATTCCCATGCTGATCACAATTATTGTTCATATGTGGTGTTTTTAATATGTTTTAAGACAAACCATATGCAAATTCATAAGTCAACACCATTGCTGAGTACTTTCAGTGAACCAAAGACAGTTTCAAAAATGCAGTTTATCGGCGGTGTTCCTTATGTCACAAACTACCTTGTAGAAGAGTCTTGCACGGGTCCTATTTGATAAGCCCACACCCGCAGTTATTAACGGCACACCCGACCCGATATCTGACAGAAACACTAATGTTAGCCCGCCCCCGCCCCGACCCGTTTGACATAAAAACCGCGACCCGACCCGCACCCGCATTAAATCTCCTACATCAGGTAGACATTTTCTCATGTAGCCTAACACAAGCAATAAAACCAACATTAAGCCTTATATGTAGCTGCATCTAATTAATCATTGCATTAAACAACTCAAGTAAATAATAGAACAAAGAATGTTTTAGTAGGGCTATTTAACTATTAGCTTAAAGCTAGTAAATATTTTATCAGATTCACTCACATTTAAACTTCTAAAACTAAGCAGTGTTTACCTGGCCGCTGGTCCTCTTGTAGCAGTGCGAAAAATATTCTGAAACTTTTATTCAAATTGTAAATAGCCTATATTAAATACATAAAGCAAGCAAATCTTCCTTTATTAATCACTATAGCTTTCAATCAGATGCAGCGCGATTGGCTACAATGCTCAGCGCTGCAAATCCTGCTGTAATTAGAAGCCCTTAACGGTCTTCAGACAACGCGTGAACACAAATAAGCACCGGACCATTTGAAAGCAGATGTCAAATGCACCAAATTGAGTTGGAATAGTGGCTAGTGGACCCGCAGTCTACCCGTGCCTACCGCGCGTCTGACCCGCACCCGCTCCGCACCCGCCACATAAATATTATTCCACCCGTTACATAAAATTTGGCGGGTCACCCGCGGGTACCCGCCCGCGTGCAGGACTCTGCCTTGTAGTCTCAAGAGAAGCCAGGTTATCCTGGTATATATTTCTGTTGATATGAAAAATCATGTACATTCTAGCAATATAGTGGGTGAATTATGTATATGATGTATATTACGATGTTACGATGAACTATATGTCTTTCTCCACTGCCGTTCTGAGTTGTTCAAAGCATTTCTAAGGATACTGATTTTTAGAAAGCTCTTAGATGGTGAATGAGAACATGGTTTGTGTAGCATTAGCAACACAATATTAGCTGTTTGATAACATAGTCAAGCAAAAGGCTAATCATATTAATTACCGTTATGTGTCCGACGTTGTAAAGAGCGATAAATAAAATGAATTACCATTCTGATACATCAACTTTGTAGATGAACCTGTATAATTCACTTTTCCACTTCTTCTGAATCAGTTTCTGTGTCAAACACGTATGGCTGAATTAAACCAGTATTTCCACTTGCCATTGTGCAGTGTTTACTACAGTAAAGTTCTCTGAGCTGGTATGAGCTCAGAGAACGGGGAAATAAAAGATTCGTTGTGGAGTGCTGTCAGCTTCTTCTTTGATTATAAAGATGTGAAGAATATCATGAGCCCATTAAGTCACCAAAGCTCTAGTCATTGAAATGGGAACGCTCTTTGTTTGCTTTCTGTTTATAACACATCGACAATTTAAATTAAAGTTTTGTTTTCCATGCTGCTAAGAGGACCATTGGTCACTTACACACTGCAAAGTTTCAGTAGTGTCAACAGCTGATGCAAATGATTCAAAATAAAGTAACATCCTTTTTTTAACACATGCGCACAGCCATTCAAAGTATTGTAGGAAACAACCCAATTAATTAATCAAAAGTGTAACTAAATTACACTTTTTAAGAACCGGATTAACCGTAAATGATTCAGAATCAATATTTTGATTCGTCCACCAATACTGTAATAAAATGAAATAATTTATTTATAGGGAATTATAAAGAGTTGTTTAGTTTACGACCGAGCAACCGAGTCGTCCAGCGTTCGTTCGCTCGAGCCGTAATAAGCTCTTGTAGCGGATATGAATATCCAACAATCGTGAAAACACTGATTAGAGCACGGTAACTTTAAGACCGACAGTTTAAGACATTTAAAAATTTTAGAAGCACATAATACAAGACACTTTCTTTTAAAAATCTACACAAGACTTTATTTATTCTAACACAAACTAATCTAACACAAACACACACATACACGCATTCATTCATACGCGTTGCCGTAAGAAAGGAAATGAGAAAGAGTTTTAAGAGAGAGAGTGATATGATGAACAGAATTCTTAGCAAAATATGCACTTCAAAGACCTGAACGGACCATGAATCATTAATTTAAATGCACCAGTTCAATTTTAATCTGGAGGTACTTGCTTGGGTCGACTTTAAATGTGAATCTTCTCATCGGCGTGCAGAGAAGGGTTTTCCAAGTCGATGATCTGTCACAGGGTCCACATTGTGTTTGGTAAAACCCAATCACGTTTTAGCTTGCTGGAAAGATGAAAGGAAGTCTCTTTGTCACTGGAGTTAAAGTTGAAGCAGCAAAAGTCGTTGGTTGAACTTTGCGGAAAAACTTAGAACACGAGACTTTCAGTGGAAAAGAAAATTAAGTAAAAGAAAAGCAAAGTGAGTGAAAGTTGGATGGCTTGAATGAGCTGCTTGTCTGTTCTTCTTGTTACTCCATGGTTACTAGTTGTTCTGCTTACTCTGGTCTTTGCTGACCGGTTCTTTCTTCTAGTCTACTCGTTCGTTCTGTTTCTCTTGTCTAGTTCACTATCTTGCGATATGACTATTTAAACTTTGGTGTTTGTCACACCTCTGAGAGGAGTTTTGGCCAATCAGATATCGTCCTGTTTCAAAAGGGCTTTTCTCTGCCCCCAATCATAAATAGGTGTTAGTTCCCGTCTCTGCTTTAGCAGAGAGTACCATTTTAACCACAATTTCTATTAAATGGAATATGATACATTTTAAACAGATTTCATTCAAGCCAGAATTTAGAGAAGGGGAAAAGAATTAAATCAATTCCAAATAAGGCATACTTTCAGTCAGTCATTCAAGAGTTATCACATATACATGAATTGTGGGTGTTCTAAAGCAAAACTGGTTACAGGTAGTACTTGGACACATGATGTAAAATGTATGCAGTTAAAAGGATGTTTGATAAGTCCATTTAAAATAGTTTGGAACAATTTTGATGCAGTTTTAGTTGCAGAACAGTCTTCATTGGTTTTTCTGTAAAGTTTTATTTCCCTTAGAGAACAAAAGGGATTTTGTCTCTCGGTCTCTTGATCTGGTGATCAAAGACTCTTTATCTTCTAGGTGACCATTTGGTGTCACAAATGGCTGAGTTTGTCACTTCTGCCAGGAAGCATGGGGGTTATAAAAGTAATTAAGCAAGGATTTTCCTGTAGATGGCTGGAGCCGGAACTTTGATTCTGAATTAAAATTATGTTTTAAAAGAATCATCTGAATGATTAATTTGTCTGGTTCGTCCACGGTTCCTACAGTATATATTTGATTTATTTATTTTTAATTTTTTTTATGTTTTGATCATAACTTGAAATGTTTGTTGGAAAATCATAATCTGTCTGTGTATTCCATGGGTCATGCTGAATCCGTTGATAGCAATTTTGCCGGGATCGGATGAGACCGCTTTTTTTTTTTTTTAAACACTTTGACATATCAACACAAAATTTGATAGAGATCGTAGTCAGCATGTCCTGAAGGTGCCTGAAAGTTTGAAGACAGCACTACTTATGCTCGGTACACTTCAGAAAGATGAGTGGCTCTTGCTGCTTGCAGCTATATTTCCTTCGGAATTTTTCATTTTGTGATTTCAGATATATCTATGCTATTTCAGATCTGACATTGTCTGCAAAACGCATCCCAAACCCTGGCCAGTTCTTCAACGTTCAGCTGAATTCTGCCCAGAAAGAGGCCATTAAATGGATTCTGAGTGGAGAATGTCGTCCCACGCCCTACATTCTGTTTGGGCCTCCTGGCACAGGCAAAACCATTACACTCATAGAAGCTATTCTGCAGGTAGTCTACGAGTTGCTATTATTACAAATGCTATTAATAAATGTTTATTGCATAATGTCTAAGTTTGCTTTAGTGGTCAGCTGATATTTGGCCTATTTTGGCCTGTGTCAGAAGCAGGACTTTTATTTGGAAAATGCATAGACAGCCTGGGGTGCGTTTCTCAAAAGCATCGTTAGCCAACTAACATCGCAAGTTCCTTCGTTACTAACCTAGTTCAACGATTTGGTGTTTCCCGTAACCATAGTTGAAACGAACATTCGCAAACTGCATCGTAAACTTGTGTGGTTGGAACGACAGCTCTCGAGTTAGAAACAGTTTCTTGTTTTTATGACGTGGACTTAATAAATCATTATCTTGAGCAAAATAAGCAAGCTGACATTAAGTACAATGTCTATCTTTTATTTCGAAGATATACAAATGTAATTTACATATTTTAGTTTAAGACATTTTAACCCTTTGATGCACAAGCTATGAAAACCCCTTCTAATGCACAACAAAAATGAGCCGTATTCATTTCCTATGTAATTTCACTCATGGTTGAGTGTTTCTTTGCTGAATCTTTAAAAAAAATGTATTTTATCATTCATTTATTCCATGTATTCCTTAAATATCTTGTTTTTGATTGTCAAAAATCATGATGTTCATTTTTTCTTTCTTACTTTATAAACAAACACAGTTTTTGCATGTCTACATCAATTTTACACACATGGGTCAAAAATGACCCGTATTCATTTCCTATGTTATTTCAATCATAACTGAGTGTTTCTTTGCTGAATCATTGAAAGAAATGTATTTTGTCATTTATTTATTCCAGGTATTCCTTAAATATCTTGATTTTGATTTTCACAAATCATTGTTTATTTTTTCTTTCTCTTTTTTTATAAACAAACACAGCTTTTGTATTTCTACATCAATTTTACACACATGGGTCAAAAATGACCCATATAGAAACCTTTGCAAATTTTCGCAAGTAGGAACATATTTACTGCAGACAACTATTCATCCACCACACATTTCACATCTCAACATGGCTGCTTTTGTATAATTGATGGATGAAAGTCAAATTATATTTCATATAATAGGCTATATATTATATTTCATAATTTTTTTTTTTTGTCATAAATCAATGCTACTGGTCACCTTTTACATCTATCAGTGTTCCTGAAAAGTAACATTTTGAACAAGGTTTCTGTCCAACAGTGAAAATATATAATAAGTGTGTCGATCAACGGTTTGATGTGTATTTGAAAATATTCTTGTGCTTTTGATTTTCTTTATCTAGAGTGTATCTACACTGTAGACTTTATCTACAGAACTGAGGTGGATGTCATGACATCACTGTAAAAAAAGCTGAAAGTATACTTTGCGCACAGTCAAACGCAATTTAAATGTGTATGTGCAGGTTGCACATGTTCCAGAAATCAGGCGGAAATTATAAAAAGTTACAAAAAGCTGTATGCTGACCCTCACGTACACATAATAAGTGAAGTATACTTTGGCCTTTAGAAAGGTAATGACACAAAAAAAAAATTCATTCAAAAAGAAAGGAAAAATTAAAAGGATTTGTTTATTGAGTAATACCTGGAATAATGAATGATGAAATTAATTTATTGTAATATATGCGATATAGAAAATAACTCAATCAGGTCACTTTAGACCCATGTTGTATATGTCCAAAACTGTTACTTTTCAGGAACACTGACAGACTTAAAGGGTGACCAATTGCATTGATTTATGACAAAAAATTAAAAAATTATGAAATATATAGCCTAATATATTAAATATAATAAGACTTACAGCCATCAAATATACAAAAGTAGCCTTGTTAAGATGTGAAATGTGTGGCAGATGAACAGTTGTCTGCAGTAAATATGTTCCTACTTGCAAAAATTTGCAAATATTAAAGATTTCTATATGGGTCATTTTTGACCCATGTGTGTAAAATTGATGTAGAAACTCTGTTTGTTTATAAAGTAAGAAAGAAAAAATAAACATAATTATTTGTAGAAAATCAAAAACAAGATATTTAATGAATACCTGGAATAAATAAATGATAAAATTAAATTTCTTTCAAAGATTCAGCAAAGAAACACTCAGTCATGATTGAAATAACATAGGAAATGAATACGGGTCATTTTTGACCCATGTGTGTAAAATTGATGTAGACATACAAAAACTGTGTTTGTTTATAAAGTAAGAAAGAAAAAATTAACACAATGATTTTTGACAATCAAAAACAAGATATTTAAGGAATACCTGGAATAAATGAATGATAAAATAAATTTCTTTGAAAGATTCAGCAAAGAAATACTCAACCATGATTGAAATTACATAGAAAATGAATACGGGTCATTTTTGACCCATGTTGTGCATTAGAAGAGTAGTGATACAAAAATGATTTTTATTCAAAAAGTAAGAAAGAAAAAATGAAATTAAGGATTTGTGATGATCAAAAACAAGTTAATTGAGGAATACCTGGAATACTGAATGATGAAATTAATTTCTTGCAAAGATATAGAAAATAAAAACTCAGCCGGGTCATTTTTGACCCATGTTGTGCATCAAAGGGTTAAGCACCATTTTTGAAGATTGTGCATGTGCGTACGTGATCTAGTACGTAAGAATGACCCTATGATTAAATCTGGAAATAAAGCAAAATAACTGAGAAAAATGAGAATTAGTTCTCAGATTCCATGTCCGTAATTTATAGCAAAAAAATCTAGCATTAATTCGTTCTCAAACAAATTAATTTAAAGAAGTTATTACTCCACCACCTGCATGACATCATTCACTAACGTGGTTGAACGACAGGTTTATGACAATACGGTTTCGGAAAACAGTCGTGACTACCTAGTTGATTTGTTCAATGATGCATCGTACTATGGTAGTTAAGCAGCGAGTTATGTCGTTGTATGGAAAATGCACCCCAGCACCTGAGTGCAGATGCACAGGAGCTCCCATTCTCTGTCTTCATTAGCTTATTGTCTTTAACAGTTCTGTCTTATAAAATTATTAGACTATTAAACAAAGAATTGGCTTGTAATGTACTAAAAAAGAATCCAACAGTCATTGCCTTTTTTAAGCCACAATTTACTGAAGCAAGTCAGTAAAGCCGCTTTTCCACTGTCGGGGCGAACGGTTCTCATTGTGTAACCGTTCCATTCCGTGCCGATCCGGGCCAGCTGGTACGGTTATGGTTTCCACTGTGGGGCTGATAACGGCCGCTCTTTGGAATGTAATATAAAAGCATCACTCATTGCCTTGGTAACGCAATGGTTTACTTATGATATGAGATGTAAATAATGACTGCATTATGGAAGATGATTAGATATTTCTTTTAATTTTAGTATTAATTTGTGTTTACGTCGCTCAAATAGAGCAGTTAGCCAGCTACAGAGACAAGTGACCAATCCTGAGTGGTGACGTCACTTCAGATTCTACCAGCACGATTCAGTGCGGTTAGACAACCGTGCCAAGAATTCCGGGCGAGAACGTTTTGTAATCGTGCCGTGCCGTGCCGTACCAGACTCCCATGGAAACACAACTGGAACAGTTCCTTATCATTCTAAGAACCTTTCAGCCTGATGGTGGAAAAGTGGTTATAATTTGCTGCTTTATTAGAACGTATGTCAGCCAAGATTAGATGTTCTGTTTTCTCACAGCAAAGCACAATAATATGCGCAAAAATCATATGCACGAGTAGTTAATTGCAATGCAAGTGGGTTTTGTCTTTTGACAACCTGCACAACAATAAACAACCTACATTTGTGAACTCTTGCACTGCTGCCAAATAAAAGAGTAACTTTGTTTGGCATGTTTCATGGAAATAAATGGGTGGGATTGGATGTAAATAATTAATCACAGTTTTATTACAATTTCTAATCTCTCAGCACTGTTTGTGGTAACAATTGTGTATTTTGTTTACAACTTTTCATGAATTAGTGTTGAAGTCAGATTCTATGTGTGTGCTGGTGAAGTCAAGTGTGTGACGCTAAGCAGCCATGTCTGTACTGTATGTGCAGGTGTATCACCGCATCCCCTGCAGTCGTGTGCTAGTGTGCACACCCTCAAACAGCGCCGCTGACCTCGTCTGTATGCGCCTTCACCAGAGTGGATACTTGCACAATGCCAGTCTGGCTCGTGTCAACGCCACCTGCAGGCCAGAAGAGGTGCTGTTGTGTCTATATCTGTAATTGCAGCCTGTTGTTTTAATGTGGTTCTCTTTAGGGATGCACCAATCCGATACTGCCATTTTTTGCCAGATCGGATATCAGTCAGATGAGATTGTGCGGATACTATTCTGTGTTGTTATGCCCCACGAAAGGCACAAAAACATTATAAAGCACCATAAAGTTTTCGTGCATTATATTCTAAGTGTTCTGAAGCCATTCCATAGTTTAATGTGAGGTACAGATGAATACTATTTAAGTCATTAAATTCAAGTTCACGTAAATGCTTCCCTCCACTGCAGCTGGCAGTCATTCTCCATTCATCATTCGAACTGCGTGTCATGCTCGGTTACAGCAGTCAACATGATGAAACTCTCTCCAAGATGATTCAATGTTCCTATTATTATTAAACTTGATCTGTAGATAGAGGTCTATGGTTTTGCATAAAATAACTTTTATCTTGCTGGAGTTTATTGCTGTTTCTAAATCATGTCATCTTTCTATCGGGTGTCTTTTAGATCACATGACTGGAGTACTGTAGAGAGCACTATGAATTGTTCTTCACGTACACAGTAACTGATTTAAAACTGTTAAAAGATAAGGCTCAATAAACAGTTGCATAGATATAATACACTATGCATCAATATCTCTTCCCTTTGTGCTTTGAACTTTTCAATGCGAAGTGCTGCGCTCTATGACTCTGCTGCTTCAAGCTGCTTTGCGCTGTTCTTAGGGATGTAACGATATCAAAATCTCACGATACGATAATACCTCGATATAAAGTCCACAATACGATATTTATTGCGATTTATTTAAAAAAGAAAAAAGAAAAAGAAAAGAAATGAAGACTTAGAAAAAAGTGTGAAAAAGTGTTAAACAATGATTGAACATTACAATGATGTACAAATTAACCATGTCATATCCTGTCCTCTTTTCTTTATCCTCTAATCATAACTGTTGTTTAGAGGTATGAGGTATAGTATGAGATGGGTCAAATGACCTAAAACTCCCCTTTATAAAATAAAATAATTGCGCCAGATGGACCTTGACAAAGGTAACATCTATTATTTTTTTCTAACATTCTCAAGAGATTTATTTGTTAACATTAGTTAATGCACTGTGAATTAAAATGAACAAACTATGAACAGCTGTATTTTTATTAATTAAGGTTAACAAAGATTAACAAATACAGTAACAAATGTATTGCTCAAGGTTAGTTCATGTTAGTTAATGCATTAACTAATGTTAACAAATGAACCTTATTTGTAAAGTGTTACCACAATTGAACACAAATAAGACGCTTGAACACGCATGTAAGATCCAGACAGGTGAAACTGAATATTTTTGTAAGATTCATTAAGACTTCACTTGTGTCTAAAAGAATGATTTAGTGATAAATCCATTTTTAACAGTAATTTGTTGCCAATGTAATCGATACAGGCGTTATTAGAAGCACTTTCAAAAAGTGATTTATCCTATTTTGATCGGTAAAGTAGACAGTTTATCTGAATAATACACTTTTGTATGCTTCTGTGAATTTGAATATTTGTAACAGAAATAATGATGCTGTGTGTTTGACAAGATTATGAAGCTGTTTATATCTATACATGACAACTGCTCTCTCTAGATCAGTGGCTGCGCAAATGCAGATTTGAATGTCGCAATTTTATTTTCGTCAAAGGTTTATTATACACGGGCGAATCGTTGTCATTTAGATATCAGATCATCTAGGTGATGAAATCGAGAATGCAATCTTTTAAAGACTAATCGTGCAGCTCGCCTTTGTGCACCTCTCTCTCTCTCTGCATTGATATCTGATGTATATGAGTAGCACAAGGGCTTTTCAGTGCATTCTTTGCTATAATATTCATGATGTGAGACGTCTCTATCAAAGGATATGCCCCACACACTTCGCCCATCCATCACACCAGAACAGTTTTCGGGAACCGGGCTGAAAAAACTACACATTTTGCCCGGAAGATGTATCGTTTCATACAGTCATGTGACCACGATAATATCGAGACAATTTTGCTATCGCGATACCACGATATTGATAATATTGTTACATCCCTACCTGCTCTGTGTTGGAGCCTTTCATATTATAATACTTTTGCACAATGAAAGATCATCAATAACCTTGTTCTATCCTATCTATCTTATGTTGCTGCCTCATTTAAAAGCTGCGCTATACGTTTGAAAGAAATGTATTTTTATTTTACAGTATATATTTACATGTTTTTCATGAATGTATTTTACCATATAGAGCATTTTACCATATTTAGTGCTGCACTTATTCACTTTTATTTGTTCTCCACTAAATGTTTTGATTTTATACAATTAGTGTGCATTCATGATTTTTCTAGAGCAAATTTTGCTGCTGAATTATCCACTTACCTAGTTTATAATAGTATTTTTTTTTTATCATAGATTATGATTATATATCTTTTTCATTTGTTGTTTTTCTTTATAGTGAAGTTGTCTGTATTTTGTAGATTGTGTTTATCTCAAAAGAGTGATTACCAGTTCAACACAGAGGTATAGAAATTCTACATTGATTTAAAAAAAATCGGATTGGTATCGGACGATACTTAGAATTTTTGGTATCAGTACGGTTCTGAAAAAATGGTATCGGTGCATCCCTAGTTCTCTTTCTGTTCTCTCCCATCTGGTGATTTTAAACTGATTAATTTGACCAAAGAAATCAGGACCTTCATATCTTTTCAGACCCAGGGACCTGGGTTAGTAAAGCATTTTTAACTGTGATCATATTTTGTGCTCTACAGTCTATGCCAGAGGAGTTGCGTCAGTATGCAAGAGCTGGAGAAGATATTCGACATGCCAGTTTTCATCGTATTGTTGTTTGCACTTGTTCCAGTGCTGGTATGTTCTACCAGATTGGTCTGCGGTAAGACACTGACACTTAAGACCCTTTATTGCATACTATGTGCAGTACATGCCTCTGTTCTTAAATATGCTTCATAAAGTATTGTGCTTTATTTTAACACTTAAAACACACTTAAAGGTTTAGTTCTCTCAAAATTGAAAAGTGTCATTAATTACTCACCCTCATGTCGTTCCAAACCCGTAAGACTTTCGTTCATCTTTTTAATTAAATCTGAGAGCTTTCTGTCCCTCCATTTACAGTCCACACAACTACCTCTTCCAAGCCCCAGAAAGTAGTAAAGACATCATAAGTAATCCATGTGACTCCAGTGGTTTAACCTCAATTTTATGAAGCGACACGAGTGCTTTGTTTGTGAAATAAATCTCTGATGCGCATTCATGCAACATCTGCTGCGGGTCAACACATACGCATCGTGGTGCTCTCGCAAAGCACTCGCTTCATAAAATTGAGGTTAAACCACTGGAGTCACATGTATTACTTTTATGATGTCTTTACTGCCTTTCTGAGGCTTGAAAGTGGTAGTTGCATAGGCTGTCAATGAAGTGACAGAGATTTCATCAAAAAGATCTTTGTGTTTTTAGGGTTGGTCATTTTACCCATGTGTTTTTGGATGAGGCTGGTCAGGGCACTGAACCCGAAACTCTGATCCCTCTGAGTTTGCTGTCTGAGAAAAGTGGGCAGGTAAGACTTGACAATGTTTGTGTTGACCATTTGAAACTATATTGAGCTATATTCATTTATTAGCCTATATCCTCTGACTTTTACCCATCTTTATTCAATAGATTGTGCTGGCTGGTGATCCAAAGCAACTGGGGCCAGTGGTGAAGTCAAGACTTGCTGCTGTGTTTGGACTAGGGGTTTCTCTTCTCGAGAGGCTGATGGGAACTCCGCTCTACAGCTGCAGCGAGAGAGGCTACAATCCCCTGCTGGTCAGAAGACAATATCACAAATGATTACTGTTTGTTTGTGTGATATAAAGGAATATTCTGAGTTAAATGCAGGTCAAGCTTTATTGACAGGATGTGTGTCGTGCTGTCAGTTACCACAGAAAATAATTTGGTCTACAGAAATTTGCCATAAATCCAAATGTTTGAAATGCATAGTCATCTCACTGTTTCAATATTATAGGCATATGGCTGAAAATTCACTTAGAATGCTGTCTGCAGTTAAATCTGGTCTTAAAGCTCATGACAACAAAACATTCGCATGACACACACACAAGGTTGCCTAAAAGGGACGTTAAACAATTATCCGTAAAGCTCTTTTTAAGAGAGCAAGAATCTGCTTACAGAAATTACATTGGTAATTCGTAACCTTTAGAAGTTGTCACGCATGGAAATGACAGTGTTTTGACAAGAGAGGCCTATTTTAGAAAGGACATTAAGTGAAAACTCTGAGTATGTTAACCCTGATAAGGGGAAACTCTAGGTTTTCTGTTTCATTATAGGAAAAGAGTCAGTTACCATGGTAATCTTTTACCAAATATTTGCGCATAACCATTTTTAAATGGTAGTTTTCTATATAACATCAGGGTGTAGAGATGTAGAGCACATTAGTGAGGCTGCTATATGAGCGGTAAGGAAAGCGTTCCTCGCTCACACTCCTTTTTGTGTTGTTTCCTGGGCGCAACCGCATGAGAGCCATCAAAGAGGAGTTTCACAGGATTGCAGTTAAGTGGTGTAGAAATTGGTTTAAATGAGGCTAATCTGATAAATGACGTTCACTTGAGAACATCTTCCTGTGACATCTAGAAGTAACCTAATAATTAGAATTTCCTTTAGGATTTCCAGTGTGGTTGAATGCATTGATGACACGTATATTCCCATCATCGCACCTTCCGAAAATGAAACGGGTGTGGAATGGAAAGATGGCAGATGGAAGGGTAGTCTGAGATATGTGCCGAAACCACCACTTCAGCTGTTAAAGAGGACCAAATAAATTGTGAATAATTTGTGTTCATTTATTTCCTACAAATACAAAAGCAACAGTTATTGTTTTTATTATTCCAATACTTGGTATTGTGGCCATCTCCTCTTCGTCTGTCGGTGGTGGTGGTGCAGGTCCTCCCCCCATTTTGTGAGCCTCAGCCTTCTTGCTGTTGGCTGAGTAGAAGTCAAATGTTAATTTTATTACCCTAATTAAGAAATGTAACTGGTTGCATTAGAGAACATTTAATCATGTGAAAAGAACATAAGACTATGGAAAAGCTGCTGCACATTGAAATAGACACAGTGATATTTATTTAATGTCAAATGTTTGTAAACTCTTGTAGACTACACCCATGAACCTTTTATGCATAAAGCTTTACCTGATTGGATTGTTTTTTTATACTTCATTTTTAGCTGTTGCCATGTTATTTATTTGTTTTATTTTTTGAAAACCCAGTTTCCCATCTCAGGGTAAGTCAACTCTGGTTCAAGTTTTAACTTAGAGTTTGTTGAACCTCCTTATTGAAACTGGCCCCTGATCCAGTAATGTACTGTTTTTGTTAGTTCATGTAAAATGTGTGTAATTTCTGTGCTACAAATGCAACCAAATGGAATTGCAAAAGCAATGTCACTTTTCAAACAAGTTTTCCTGTCATTCCCCCTTTCTGCTATTTGACCAAATGTCAAAATATAGAAAATGTGCATCAAAAATGCAAGATGTTCAAAGTGAACCACACTGAATCATTGGGACTTGGGGGGAATAAGCCTACAAATGGCTTACTTATAGATGTCTCTGCATATTAAGCTGAGATGTAAAAAAAATTTCCCAGTGTTACCTTCTTGTATCACCTTTTAAGAAAAATACAAACTCAGGCATATAAATGGTCCATACTTTAGACTAATTTCCATATTGAAATAAGCAGAGTCTCTTCGCTATCATTAGGTAGCTGCAGATTCTTGTCTTCCAGCAGCTCCATCAAGAACCTTTTATTGATGCATCATGATTTAAAATAAATCAACAAAAACATTTAAGGCTAGAATCATAGTGTATTTGCACATTAAAATGGTTCAGATTTCCTTAAATAGCTAAAACGAACTTCATTGCAGGATACCCACTCCACTAAAACCTGGAAACCTCAATTGAGTAATGCTACAAAAATGGATAAAACAATAAATGAGTGGCTCTGTTCAGATCCTGTGATATGGAACCACTTCTCAGGCTCTCCATCACAATACCTCCCCTTTGTTGAATGTAGTTCAATCCTTGTTGCTTTGTAGGTGACTAAGCTGGTCTATAACTACCGATCCCATGAGGCTTTGCTGGAGTTGCCATCCCGACTCTTTTATGCGGGCGAGCTGTGTGTGCGCTCTCAGAGAGCTGTCGTGGATGCTCTCTGCCACTGGAACAGACTTCCAACTAAGGGCTTCCCCTTTATTTTTCATGGAGTTCGGGTAAGTAAAGACTCAAATGTCACTTCTCGGGCCCTGCATGTGCTTTTGTCTGCTGTACATGTCGATTGTGTTTTGAAGGGGACTGAGATGAGAGAGGGCAGTAATCCATCATGGTTTAATCCTGCTGAGGCGGTGCAAGTCATGATGTACTGTTGCCAGCTAGCAAAGAGACTCTATAACCCCATACCAGCTACAGACATTGGAGTCATTGCCCCATATAAAAAGCAGGTAAGTCTCTGTACAGCAGATGTACAATTTTCTCACCACATCTGGCAACGTTTTCGGACCCTCTGTCTCTCTTTACTGTTTTGATTGTGGTATCTATGCAATGTATTGTTATTATTTGCAACCACCACCTCCTTGTTTTACGAGATTTGAAGTGCGTAGCCCCTATAATTGCACTGTAACAAGAACACATTAAAACAATTTGTAAGTGTGTTAATTAATTTTTATAAAAAGGAGCTATAGTAAGTGCATTGGTATAAGGTTGTGGAGTGGTTAAATGCTTGTGTGTTTAGCTGCTTCTTGAAAATTGTGATGGTTCCAGCAGTTTGGGTGGAGTTAATTTCACTAGAGAGGAGCAGAGAGGGTGAAGGTTCTGGAAAGCGACTTAATGCCTCCTTGTAAAATGAACACTGTAACTGGCATGAGAGAGCATACAGTTGTAGGAGTGTTTTAAAGTGCAAAGCTACACAAACAGGCAGTTGGGGAAATATGGCTGGTAGAGCTCAACTGGTCATCAAAAACAACCCCCAGGTTCCTTGCTGTCCTGGTTGGTATTGGTGTTGTAGACTCCAGTTGAACATTGATGTTGTGGTCAACTGATGGGTTTGCAGGGATTACAAGGAGCTCCATCTTTGCAAGATTGATTTGGAGACTACACTTCTTTATCCAAGCAGAGATGTATGAATGGCAGTCGTGGAACGGGGCAGTCGTGGCCTAATGGATAGAGAGTCAGACTTGTAACCCAAAGGTCATGGGTTCGAGTCTCCGGTCCGGCAGGGATTGTCGGTGAGGCGAGTGAATGTCCAGCGCTCTCCCCACCCTCAATACCACGACTGAGGTGAGACCCTTGAGCAAGGCACCGTACCCCCAACTGCTCCCCGGGCGCCGCAGCAATGGCTGCCCACTGCTCCGGGTGTGTGTTCACTGCTGTGTGTGTGCACTTGGATGGGTTAAATGCAGAGCACAAATTCCGAGTATGGGTCACCATACTTGGCCACATGTCACTTCACTTTCACTTCTTCACAATAATGACTGCAGCAGATTTATTTATTTATTATTATTATTATTAGATATACAAGTTGAGACAGTGGGATCATCAGGTTGAAATGACAGATGATGGAGCTAAGCCTTTGTGATTTGTTCCCAGTGTAAATGAAGAAGAGAAGAGGACCAAGCACTGAACCTTAAGGCACCCCAGTAATTAGCTGATTTGACTCAGACATCCCTCATCTCAATGAAACCCTGAAAGATCTGCCTGTAAAGTTAGACTGAAGCCACAAAAGTACCTTACCTTTGATGCCCAAGTCAGAATAGGTGGACGGGAGGATTTGGTGGTTTACAGTGTCAAAGCTTGCAGGTCCAAGTAGAATAAGGACAGATGATTTGGAGTTTGCTCTTATGCTGTTAACCCCGCATTGCATCATTTCACATTGTTTCAAACTGCACAAATCTTGGCAATGTTAGAATGTTACACTAGATGCTTAGCAACTGACAGCCAATCACATGACTCATATTCACTTGCTTTGGACAGTCAAGTGAAACGCTGTGTTGCATATAAACAGTTGTTTCAGCATTTGAGGGGGAAACAGTTTGCATGCTGTGTTCGTCCAGTCAATGACACTGACACATCAAATATGCAAATAAGAATGATAACCCAGGGTTTTGGAATATACAGTGTGATGTCAGATTATGAATTCCCAGGATTAACTTGAAACAAAGATTTATGTGAATCACAGGATCGATCATGTGTAAAAAGCTGTTGTGTGTATGTTGTCAGGTGGAGAAGATCCGTGTGCTGCTTCACAGGGTGGGTCTGGGAGAAGTGAAGGTGGGCTCAGTGGAGGAGTTTCAGGGTCAGGAGTACCTCATCATGATCCTGTCAACGGTAACTGAAGTGATTTCTGGGCGGGTACTTTGTAAATAAATAAGTAAACTGTGGAAAAGCTCTGAATCCAGAGACCTATTTTAACTAATTTGGGAGTAACTAAGGCCATTTTTATTTTATAGAGGAAGTTGCAATTTAACTTTTATATAGCCCATTATACAAGTACTATATACAGTGAATATAAAACTATACTGCTAAAAAAAAATTAAAGGAACACTTTTAAAACGCATCAGATCTCAATGGGGAAAAATATCATGCTGGATATCTATAATGATTGGACTGGGTAATGTGTTAGGAATGAAAGGATGCCAAATAGTTTCATGGAAATGAAAATTATCAACCTACAGAGTATTGAATTCAAAGACACCCCGAAAATCAAAGTAAAAAAAAAAAAAAAGATGCAGCAGGCTAGTCCATTTTGTTGAAATTTCATTGCAGCAACTCAAAATGGTACTCAGTAGTTTGTATGGGCCCCACGTGCCTGTATGCATGCCTGACAACGTCGGGGCATGCTCCTAATGAGAAGACGGATGGTGTCCGGGAGTATTTCCTCCCAGATCTGGACCAGGGCATCACTGAGCTCCTGGACAGTTTGAGGTGCAACCTGGCGGCATCGGATGGACCGATACATAATGTCCCAGAGGTGTTCTATTGGATTTAGTTCAGGCAAGCATGGGGGCCATTCAGTGGTATCAATTCCTTCATCCTCCAGGAACTGCCTGCATACTCTCGCCACATGAGGCCAGGCATTGTCGTGCACCAGGAGGAACCCAGGACCCACTGCACCAGTGTAGGGTCTGACAGTGGGTCCAAGGATTTCATCCCAGTACCTAATGGCAGTCAGGGTGCCATTGTCTAGCCTGTAGAGGTCTGTGCGTCCCTCCAAGGATATGCCTCCCCAGACCATCACTGACCCACCACCAAACCGGTCATGCTGAATGATGTTACAGGCAGCATAACTTTCTCCACAGCTTCTCCAGACCCTTTCACGTCTGTCACGTGCTCAGGGTGAACCTGCTCTCATCTGTGAAAAGCACAGGGCACCAGTGGCAGACCTGCCAATTCTGGTGTTCAATGGCAAATGCCAATCGAGCTCCTCTGTGCCGGGCAGTGAGCACAGGGCCCACTAGAAAATGTCGGGCCCTCAGGCCACCCTCATGAAGTCTGTTTCTGGTTGTTTGGTCAGAGATATTCACACCAGTTGCCTGCTGGAGGTCATTTTGTAGGGCTCTGGCAGTGCTCATCCTGTTCCTCCTTGCACAAAGGAGCAGGGACCGATCCTGCTGATGGGTTAAGGAACTTCTATGGCCCTGTCCAGCTCTCCTAGAGTAACTGCCTGTCTCCTGGAATCTCCTCCATGCTCTTGAGACTGTGCTGGGAGACACAACAAACCTTCTGGTAATGGCACGTATTGATGTGCCATCCTGGAGGAGTTGGACTGCCTGTGCAACCTCTGTAGGTTCCAGGTATCGCCTCATGCTACCAGTAGTGACACTGACCCTAGTCAAATGCAAAACTAGTGAAAAACAGTCAGAAAAGATGAGTAGGTAAAAAAAAAAGTCAGTGGCCTCCACCTGTAAAACCATTCCTGTTTTGGGGGTCGTCTCATTGTTGCCCATCTAGTGCACCTGTTGTTCATTTCATTAACACCAAAGCAGCTGAAACTGATTAACAACCCCTTCTGCTACTTAACTGACCAGATCAATATCCCAGGAGTTTAACTGACTTGATGCTATTCTCTGATTAAAAAGTGTTCCTTCAATTTTTTTGAGCAGTGAATATTAAATATTTAAAATATTTTTAAAAAATTCTACACACCCCTGTTAAAACAGCTGGGTTTTGTGATGTAAAAAATGAAACCTAGATAAATCATATCAGATTGCAGTTATTCCAAGTTTTTTTCCTCTGAATTGTCACTTTGGTTTTCAGTGACATTGTATAGGTTGTAAATATTACATTTAATGTGCAAATGTTCTGATTTGATTTTTCTTTTTTTCTTTTTTTTTTACTTCACACTAAACAAACAGCTGTTTTAACAGGGGTGTGTAGATATATCCACAGTAACATGTAATGCCATTTTTAACAACAGAGACTGACAAAAATGAAGTAAACCAAGAACCATAATAAAGAGCTTTATTTTTTTTTTTTAATGATGCACTTTACTGCTCAGGGTTTGCACTCGTACTAAAGCGCAGTAGATCGGCTTGAACAGTAAACAAACATGGATTATTGCACATCTGGCTGTCTTTATATTGTTTTACCAACTGATTGTACAGGTGCTTGTAGCAACGGACTTCTTCACACAGTTGTTGTTTTTCCGGCGCATGCGCAGTTGGTGCTTATGTAGCCTAGGGACCACATGTACTTGTCCGCGCGGTCACAAAAAATGGGATGCACGCAGTTGTCCGCAAAGAGCCTCCGCGTACACCCTCCGATGACTATTTTTTACATCACACGGACCCTCACGCACACGGAAAGTACAACACTAGCTTAAGAGCCATCCTAATAAATCGGGTGAAACTGGTAAAGTATCTAATGTATTATAATGTTTTGAAGAAATGTTTGAAGTGGTCCATTAAATGAATTAACATAGATATAAGTGACAGGTGTTCAGATCCAGCTTTCCTCTCAGATGAATAAACATATTTGTTTAAAACTGTAGGTCCGGTCCAATGAGTCCTTGCTGAATGAAGAACTGCAAAGCATGCTGGGATTTCTCTCCAACCCAAAGCGTTTCAATGTTGCCATTACACGAGCCAAAGCTCTCCTCATTGTTATCGGAAACCCACACATTTTAATCAAGGTGAGATTTAAAGACCTGCTTACTGAGACAAACTGAATGTCATTTGTGGAAATGCAAAATGAATCCAATGAGGGCCAGAACATTGGAATATATCTAGAGGGTAAAGGAGATTGATTCTTGTCCTAAACCACTGAGCCATAAAAACAAAATGACTCTGTCTATTGCATGTATGTTCTTCTTAGTGTTGTTAATGTCCTGCATGCCATATTTTGAAGATAGAGCAGAGCAAGTTCACTTGTGATAATTTGTAGGTTTTAATTTTGTTTTACTACACTATTAATGCTTTAAATGTGTTTGTGTAATTGAAACAATTTAAGAAATAATTTTGAATTGTTGATGATGGGTCTGTTTTTTGTTTCATTTGTGCCTTCTCGTTTTGTTTGTCTAAATCCGTGTGTATGTCTATGCATATATTATTACAGGACCCATGTTTCAGTGCTTTGCTGCAGTACTCGTATGATAACCGAGCGTTCGTGGGGTGTGACCCTCCAGTGAGCCTACAGGCCTCTTCAAGGTTTGATTATTTGTTTTTGTCACATTCAAGTCATGTCTTTCTGTTTTTGTATGTCAGGAATACATGGTTTCATCACTTAATGCTGTTAATGATTTTACAGGATTCTCTCAGAGGAAACCTAGAAATCACTTTGGCCAGAACTTGGACCAGCAGAGTGTTGTGATAACTATTCCATGATTCTTTTGTGTTAAATAAATAATGGATCTGTCTTCTAGCCACTTTTTGCTTAACATCTAAATACCTCACTGAAAGACCAGACTAGGTCTGCAGTCTCGGAAGAATAGAAATATATTTTACTAGTTCCCAGCACAAATAGTTCTGACAGTAGTTCTCAGGATTTGTTTGTCGTACCTCTGGCTGAATGAGGCAGTATTGAGGCACTGCACTTTGAGAACCAGTGTTTATTTCTGTTATGTTGAAATGTTTATTAAAATAATTTCATCAAGCATTCTCATTTTAAGTGTTCTTGCCACTGGGTTCCATCTGTTCTATACTTCCACAAGTTTTTACATTGAGATGATCTTGTATTTAGTTGTCTGACAGACTGTATTGGTGGTCTTAAAGGTGCCGTAGAACATCTTTTTAAAAGATGTTATATAAGTCTAAGGTGTCCCCTGAATGTGTTTGAAGTTTCAGCTCAAAATACCCCATAGATGTTTTTTTTTATTAATTTTTTTAACTGCCTGTTTTGGGGCATCATTAAATATGAGCCGATTTAGGCTGCGGCCCCTTTAAATTCTCGTGCTCTCCGCCCACGGAGCTCGCGCTTGCCTTGAACAGCATAAACAAAGTTCACACAGCTAATATAACCCTCAAAATGGATCTTTACAAAGTGTTCATCATGCAACATGTCTCATCGCGTAAGTACAGTGTTTATTTGGATGTTTACATTTTCATTCTGATTGAGTTTGATAGTGCTCCGTGGCTAAAGTTAACATTACACACTGTTGTAGAGATTTATAAAGAATGAAGTTGTTTATGAATTATACAGACTGCAAGTGTTTAAAAAATTAAAATAATAATAATAATAATAATAATGCATTTTATTTCATGGCGCCTTTCAGAACACCCAAGGTCACCTTACAAGCAATATACAGGTCACTGCATTAGACAAAAACAAACAAACAGCATATACATATAAAGTGCATTTAAGTCTCAATAAAACATGTTATAAAAAAGCCTGTGTAAAAAGATATGTCTTAAGACGCTTTTTAAAAGTCAACAAACACTCGCTATTGCGAACATCGAGGGGAAGAGAGTTCCATAGGCGGGGGGCAACATAACTAAAAGATCTCGCACCCATAGTAGTAAGTCGAATCCGAGGAAAATAACGACTGTCTTGTCTCCGTGAATACAGTAAGAAACGATGGTAACTTTAACCACATTTAACAGTACATTAGCAACATGCTAACGAAACATTTAGAAAGACAATTTACAAATATCACTATAAATATCATGATATCATGGATCATGTCAGTTATTATTGCTCCATCTGCCATTTTTCGCTATTGTCCTTGCTTGCTTACCTAGTCTGATGATTCAGCTGTGCACAGATCCAGACGTTAATACTGCCTGCCCTTGTGTAATGCCTTGATCATGGGCTGGCATATGCAAATGTTGGGGGCGTACATATTAATGATCCCGACTGTTACGTAACAGTCGGTGTTATGTTGAGATTCGCCTGTTCTTCTGAGGTCTTTTAAACAAATGAGATTTATATAAGAAGGAGGAAACAATGGTGTTTGAGACTCACTGTATGTCATTTCCATGTACTGAACTCTTGTTATATAACTATGCCAAGGTAAATTCAATTTTTAATTCTAGGGCACCTTTAACATTATCATGACTCAAGATTATTAGAACTAATTACATCCGTCTGACCAACATCTAAAGCAACCAACTTTAATATGATGTGCAGGTATGGTATATATATTGCATACTGTAATTCATCACAAAGCTGAATACACAGATGTGCTCAAGGTAGTCAGAGATTTGATGGCACTAACTTGTAAAACATTTTCCAATTTAACGATCTGATTTTTAATTAGATGTGCTATTGTGGTGGCCCTGTTCCTCATAAACATTTCTTTTTCTTTTAAAGTCTCTGTGAACCGGAAGTTGCAAACTACTTTTTTCCAGTGTTGACGTATTTCCAAGTGAAACGGAATATTGAATAGAGGGCAGGGTTTTACTTTAGGGTTTTTCAGATTTTGATTAAAGATTACCATGACAAACTATTTTTTTTCTGTGTATTAACTTGCACAGATTAATAGTTCACCACAAGACTAGTAATATGCGCTTACAAAGTAAATAGGGTCAATTTTGATTTCATGATGACTTTAAACTGAATAAATGTCAATGGAGGAGAGGCTTCAGTACACTGAATAAACTGCTTTTGTGAGTTTGTGAGCAAACAACTGATTACTTATTGAATTAGCTGGATGCAGATCTAATGCTTGTGCAAGGTTACTTGCAACTTTGAACCTTTCAAAGTACCTGGATTTAAATGACATTTATTTGGCCTCGGAAATCATAATAGGCTTCTATGTGTGTTCCCAGACATTCCATAACGCCCAAAAAAATCATAATTGCTATGTTGCTTTTATTAAAAACATTGTATAAGCAGTCAGCAACTTAAACAGTGGCAAATAAATATTTACCTATTAACACTTTTCAGACCCTAAATTCCAGTGGACATAATTTTTCTATAGCTTTTTATGGTTTTTGTCATGTGATACCACACAAATTTCAAAAGATTATTAGACTGGATAATGTGCTTATTTGACCATTAAAATCTTCAATTGAAATCAATTATGGTGGCCAGAGACACAATTAGACAAATAGGGTGTAACTCGAATGCAAATGCCACTAGGAAAAAAAAGGAGTATTATACATGGAATTTTTAAGGATTATGTGGAATATACATGGAATATTTAAGGATTATCATCTGGCTATTTTTACAGTAAAAATAAAGAATCATTATTTAATAATGGTCATAATTTAAGCCTGAAAGGGCTCATTCCATAATAAATTTATTCAAATGTTTAATTTATCAGTGATTTTGCAAGGAATTACTTGCGTTGTATTTTTTGTTCACCCATGCCACACACACAAATTTTCATGGATGAAAGATCTTATGGACCCGCTTGAGAAAACAATATTTACTTATATTCACGACAAGATCAATTAATTTCTTAGTTATAATTGAAGGCTAACAAGACCATTGAGCCTGAACATAACATATTTTACATAGCTAAAGCCAATAAAAATAGCAAAACCTATTAAATTCAAGCTATTTTCTTATAGATATCTGAATAGCCTTCGGATGTGTCAGAAGTGTCTATTCAATCAAAGATTAATTGCTCATCTAAACTGTCAAAATTATCTTTTTAAATGCAAACAGGAGAGATCTGGAGTGGGATTGTAAGGTTCATGTGTACCATTTAAGCTATCCTGTAATCCAAACAAGCCCACTATGCTTTTTATTGTCAAAGCTTCATATTTTATTGAATCAACTTTTAATTTTTTTATATATATATAATTTGCATCATTTTTGGTTCAACTTATAGAACTGCTGATCAAAATGTACAAATATGGAATATAGTTTTTAGGTTGGACATTTTCTACCATCCATTCAACAAAAGTTAAACATGATTGGTCAGCGTAAACCCTTCATTTAGAATAGATAAAGGTGATTTTTGGGGGGGTTTATAGACCTAAAATATGGAAGGCTTAGTCTAAAAGAGAAAGTGTAGCTATAACAAGCTGAGAAAGCTTAGAATGAGAAAATGTCACATGTATGAATGACCTGTTCCATATATTATATGTTTGCAAATATTTAATATGGTAGGGTCTGTGTTAACTTGAGATCTGGGGAATGCAACACATTTATGCATTTCACATGTATAAAGTCAAAACTGCTTGTGGAGTCACATTTATTTATATAGCACTTTATACAATACAGGTTGCTTCTGAACAGCTTTACAGTAATAAACAGGAAAAAAACAGCATCAAATCGAACCATATTATCAAATCATCAATGTTGAAAAATTATTCAATAAGGAAACAATAAATCCACTTCAAATGACTAAAGCACCTCTAGAGAAGAAAATATAGCATTATTCAGCTCAATTCAAATCAATTACTACTGCGTTCTCATTCGATAGTTATTTCGATGAAATAGCTTAAGTCAACGGCTCGGTTACGCAATTACCATGCTCAGGCAAGCATCTTTTTATTTGGGATTTTCAGTAATACAAATCAGGGTCTGTTAAAAGATCTCATTGCAAGTATACCTCTGTTCTCCACACACCACTTCTCAACAGCTATGATTAACTAAACTGAACGCTTTAACACGGAGAAAGACATAATATTTAACAAGTGCCCTCTTGTACAATGAATGTATTTACAATTAATATGATTTACAACCAGTAGTCCCAACATAAAAGCATTGCTAATAGTCTTCCGAATCAATATTTTGATATATTTATTTTTTTATTATTATTATTTTATAGTTTGACTTCAGTTGTCTTTGGACAAACAATCTTCGTGACTGCAGGTCATTTTAATAAACTTCCCTCTTAGATAAAATTGCTCTTTATATTTCTCAATATTTTCTTAAATCTGCTGGACCTAAAAAAGAAAGCATTTTGACATCACAAATTTAAACAATGCTTTTCTCTATGATCAGGTGAAAACTCAAGTACAGGTTATTTGCTGCATTCCCACACCCAAAACACTAGGGCTGGGCGATATATCGCATGCGATTGTCACGCGCATTTTTTCAGTAAAGCCGGTTCCCTGATTACCGCTAAATCGCCATCACATGCTTTTAAAAGGAGCGGCATTTAATAGACAGAACCGTAGTTCACTGACAAGCTACGCAATATCACGTTCATTATCACAGATGAATCGCCTTCGATAATGAACGCGATATTGCGTAGCTTGTCAGTGATCTACGGCTCTGTCTATTAAATGCCGCTCAATTTGAAAGCAGGTGATGGCGATTTAGCGGTAATCAGGGAACCGGCTTTACTGACGAAATGCGCATGACAATCGCATGCGACATATCGCCCAGCCCTACAAAACACACACACAAACTTTCAGACAGTATAGTTTATGGTTCTTTTAAACTCGCTAAGGCATCTTTCCACGGAGGGATCATGCTCAAGATTTCTCCTTTGCATGCCATCTCAGGTGTCTCTTTAAGTGTGCTGACAAGATAAATCTCTGACCACAATGATCACATTTAAAGGGCATTGTTCCAGCATGATAGAGCACAGGAGTTTTAAAATTGCACACTTGCGCAAGTTTCTTTTCGCTGTGAGGACTTCGGTTTGATTTCTCGCCAGTATGAATCTTCATGTGACTTGTTAGGTTTCCTTGATGTCTGAAATTATTCCCACACTGATGGCATGTGAAAGGCCTCTCTCCAAAATGAACTATTATGTGTTTCTTCAGGTCTCCCTTGCGTGTGAAGCTCTTCTCACACTGAGAGCATGTGAAAGGCTTGTCTCCATTGTGAATTAACAAGTGATTCTGAAGGTTGATTTTTTGCGTGTAACTCTTTCCACACTGGAGGCATGTGTACGGCCTCTCACTGTGGATTGTCATGTGATCCTTAAGGTCTTCTTTACATTTGTAACTCTTTCCACAATGTGGGCATCCAAATGATTTTTTGGCTCCTGGACTTTGTGTCAAGTCGTTTTCCGTTTGTGAATTTTCTCCAGTTGAGAAGCTATGAGGCTCCTGATGCTGATTTTTCTCCACTTCATTCTGATCTTGACTTTCCTCTTCCACTTTAAGCAGGTCTAAAATGAACAAAGTGGTAATAATCAATTCAAGAGCAACAATGGTAAAAGATGATGTATAAATGAACCATTTGGACTGCAGATAAAAAGATGAATTGCTTGAATGTGACCATTATGTGATAAAAGTAACCTGTCATTTGCATCAAACGAAGGTAAACAAATACAACATCACGATCATTTATTTATTTTTTCTATTGAAGAATGGACACCAACCTCTTTGTTCCTCAGTTTCTTCTTCTTTCACTCTGAATGGTTCTAGATCTGTCAGATCCACAATCTCCACTTTAATATACTCCATCGTCAGGCAGATCTCGATCGATAAACCTCTGGCTTTTCCTGCTTGTTTGGAAACGGGTCAGCGATTACAATCGAGATGAGGATGATGATCAAATCGAAAGAAAATTGAAGCCAAAATAGATTATTCTGTTACAGGCGCGCTACTCAGGAATATAAAACTCAGAAATGAAGATTTCTGATAAAAGACGCTATCGACACGTCACATGAATACATTGTAATAACAACCAACATAAATTTGAACCTTACTGGAATAAAAGGGTTTTAGTAACATTACCAAGTTGTTGAAGCAAAAAGCGTAGGAATTTCGAACGTTTGTATCTTTTTATACAGCTGAAAACACAAACCTTTTATTCAGCGGACATTAGAGAAGGCGCGGGCGCAGAGCTTATGACGTCACGCGAAGACCCAGCCGTTCAGAGTATCAAAATAAAAGTCTTTGGTCTTTAATTTAGAAGCATAACTTCTCCCAACATAGTTATATCATTTGTCACAGCAAGGATATGCTGTACAAAAATAAATACATTTATTATGATAGTTATTGGGCAAAGAATGATGGTTAGGCAATTATTAATTATTTAATTATATAAATGTCCCTTTTTAAGTATGAAGAATTTGTATTTTATTATGGAATGTCAGCAAGGGAATAATATGCTGTCGCTTTTGGAGCCATTAGAGATAGCGAAACACTAGCTGCGTTCTATTCGACAGGGTCCCTAAGCAGTGTTCACTGCTCCCTACTCCTTGAGCACGACATATCAGTAGAAGTGGACTTCGTTGACGCTAGGCTCGTTTGAGATGCGCTTCGCCTTGCCTGAAATGTAGGCGAGAGTAGGCGGCTGCAGTGAGGGGAGAAGTGAAAAAAGTGAATGCAAGACGGACAGTTCTCTCTTCTAGTGGATCTAAAAATGTACATTTATTCACTTCGGAGCTTAATTTGTGTCAACTCCATCAGACGCATTAAAAAGCATGCTATTATAATTTGATCCATACAACAACTAGGCCTATGTAATAATGGTGTTCAGTAAATTTAGGGTTATGAACAATCCAGTTCCTTAATTTTCTAACCTCCTTTTTAATATTAAACATATATAACCAATGTTCTTCGGTAAATCAGACATGATATCGTAGTTCAGTTGTTTTAATATTTTAACACACTAAATTGAAAAAAGAATAAGACCTTACTTTCAAAATTAGCAAAAACCTTCACCTGATGGTGTTAAATACTGAGGAAGTTGACAAATACTGACGGAGTTGGCAAAGGTCCAGATGGGGCCAAATATACAGTATATGTAAATAGAATTATGAAACATTATAAGAATTCCCCATATGCAAAAATAAAACATTAAATCACATTATAGCCTATAGACTTTTTGAGAGCACTTGTCAACCATCAAACATAAAACCTGATGGAGTTGACAAAATTGAATTTTTTTCCAAGTATAGAGCAGGGCCCGTATCCCTAAAGATTCTGAGAATCCTCTCAGAGAGCTCCTAACTTAACCTAAAAATTCCTTGCCAGGAGTTTTAGCTTAGAAGTGATTCCAGAACATTTTCAGTGAACTCTGAGCAAGGAATGGATGGAAAATCCTATCTTAGTGAGGAGGTGTGGTTGACCCCGTTGCTAGGTATGAGTCATCATTTCAAAAGCCGTGATTGGTTGATCCTACAAGTTTGATGAAAATGAACTTTTGGTGATAATGAGCAAAGGATGTACCCTCAAATCAATAAACATAATTATACACTCTAATCTTATGCAGACTGTAATTGTAAATAATATTTCACATTCAAGAAAATATCTGGAAAATGAATAGTAAGCTGTAGGGGTTATAGCCTAACATTAGAATCTAAAATATGTGAAAACTTAAGCTCATTACACCCTGTTCAAATAATGATTCCTGTCTTATTTGCTCAGATTAATATCCTAGCTGGCATATTTTTTACTTTCACTCCCATATGGACCCCATTGAAAACAAGATGGCCTATCTCAAGGGGCTGTCCTTGATGAAGTAGAAATTACAACGTTACACCTCAGTGTGGTCTTAACGAGGGTAACACGGCTCAGCTTTTATCAATGTCTGTGATTGCTGGCTGGTCTATTTATGAAGGCTTGTTAACAAATATCCTACAAACACAGAAAATGGAGAAAAAAAGGAATCGCAAGCCGAACTGGACTGAGGAGCAAGGTTTGTTGCTGGCCCAGTTGGTGAAGTAATTGCATTTCTAAGGAGATCCACCACAAACATGATTCCTGCACGATCCAATCTGTAGCATCTCAATAATTCCCTGTCATCCAGTGTTTGCAGGACATCTCTCCTGCCTCCTCTGTTGGCCATTTTGTGCAGCTGCTTAGGGGAACTCCTAAGCCACTAAAAGTCCTCTTCCCTGCTCTTAGCAGATCTCGCCTTAGGAGCCCTTTTAAGCGCTAGGAATCTTGAGGAATAGCTTTTATATTAACTGGGATATTCGTGTCACTTTTAGGGGAAATTCTAAGAAAACGTCATGACTCTGAGAATTTTCTTAGAATTTGGCCGCTAGGAGCCACTTTTTGCACAAAAATTCTTTAGGGATACGGGCCCAGGCCTGGGGCCGTATTCACAAAACATCTTAAGGCTAAAAGTAGCTCCTAACTTGCCGATTTAGGAGAAACTCTTAAAAATAATGGGCGTGTCAGTCCTAAATTTTTGCTCTAAGAGTATTTCACAAAGCATTTTAGTGCTAAAACTAGCTCCTAAATCTGTGAAACGTTAGGAGTAGTCAAGAGGACTCCTAAATCACTAAGACCAAATCACAAACAGTCCTAATCCACCCAAAGACACTGAACACCATTGAGTGAATAGCGATAGAGCCTTGGGTGCGGAACCTTTTCTTCATAAATGCAATACATTTTGATTTATAGATTTGAATCTACAATGAGACAGCAAAATAAATCTTTAACAAATAAATAAATATTGTCTGATTACCTGTGGCAGTGGTTTTCATGAGTTTACATTTACAAATGATTGAATAGAGTAAAAAAATAAATAAAAAATAAGCATATTTGGTGTGCTGTCCAAGGGGATTGGGGGCTCCGAGATGCAGACATCCAAGAGGCGGTCCACTGTATTTACTAGTTTAATTAGTAACACTTAGCCTACATTTTAAAACCTTTATTTGAATATGGCAACATTTTTATTAAAAATATTTATTTGAATAGGGCAACATTTGTATTTTAAAACCTTTATTTTAATGTGGAAACATGACACCTCATTCTACAATATTTCTATGATTAAATCGCTGACTCCTCCCCCATCAGCCAATCACTGTGTGTATACTCCATAGCAACGAGGTCAACCCCACCCTTACTCTTAGCTTAAGACTTCAGTCGATTCCTTAGTAAAAGTTTGTCTCAGCAGCTTTGTGAATAGGTTTTAAGAGGAAACTCTTAGCTAAGAACTTTTACTGCTATTTAGGAGAACTCTTAGTGGTAAGATAAAATGTTTTGTGAATACGGCCCCTGATCTCCTTCTGTAAGGCCTCGTTCCTTACATATAAAATACAAAATATATAAAATACAAATATAAATACAAATACAATTCCATATAAAATACAAAATCATTTATGCTCATGCAAAAATGAGCATAAATGATTTTGTATTTTTTTATATGTAATTGCCCTGAAAAAATTGCAGATGGACTGAATGAAAATTCACTCTCTGACAGTCGGTGACGCTTACAGAACAGCAGAAATAAAGCAGTTACCCCTGACACAAAGCAGCACTGCACTTACAAACATACTTTATTATAAAATGTATTTAGCATTATACAGAGGTATGAAGAAAACAGCAGTCAATTCTCACATTTATAACACCCCCTCCAAAATAAAAATATAAATTATTATTATAAATTGCTTATAATTGTACTGACATTCCATTTAATTTTGGGCAATGCTTCTTCCTGTGAATCTTTGCAACTCTGGAGTGTCCGAATCTCTTTCCACATTGATGGCATTGATACGGCTTCTCTCCAGTGTGAATTCTCTCATGTCCTTGCAGACCTCCTAACTGCTTGAAACTCTTTTCACAATATGAACACTTGTAAGGTTTTTCTCCAGTGTGGATCCTTTGGTGCACTTTTAACTGAGTGGCTGTAGTAAAGGCTTTACCACAATCAGAGCACAAATACTCTTTCACGCCAGTGTGTATTTTCTGATGGTCTTTAAAACGTCCCAGCCATGAAAATGCCTTTCCACAAACAGAACACAAGTAAGGCTTTTCTTTTGTGTGAACTTTAATGTGGTCCTTTAGGTCCGACTCCTTAAAAAAATTATTATCGCACTGATCACAGTCAAATGGCTTTTCTCCAGAGTGAATGAGCTTATAAACTCTGAGACTATTTGACCATTTTAAATTCTTTCCACACTGATCACGTGTGAACGGCTTCTCTTCAGTGTGAATTTGCATGTGAATTTTAAGGTATTTGTAGCTCTTTCCACATTGAGGGCAGGTAAAAGACGTTTTGGCTTCTGCTCTTAGTAGTTCTTGTCCTTTTTTTTTTCTCCAGTTATGGCATCATGAAGTTCCTGAATCTGATGTTTCTTCTCCATTTCATTCAATTCTTCACTTTCCTCTTGCACTTTCATTAAGTCTAAAATGAGAATATAATGCTTTTATACGTGATTTTCAAATATCACTTCTATTTGTCCTTGGCTTATTAACAACAATGCTATTTTTGCTTTTATGAATCTTTAACAACGGTCTACTATTATGTTAATCTGTCAGGAAAATTAGCTTCTCTCATGTTTTGAACAGTCATTAATGAAGAATCAAGAACAAACACCAACCTCTTTGTTCCTCAGTATCTTCATCTTTAACTCTGCATCTGAATTTCTTATATTGTCATTCTCTTCTTTAATAATCTCCATCTTTACAACAGCTTTCAGTTGGGAATGACTTGAATGAAGGTGTGAGCAGTGATTGCTATGAGGTATGAAGGAACAGATCTGAAAAAGGTGATTATGATATAGATTACTTCATACAATGAATGCCACTTCAACTTTATTCAATGATTCAACATAAATGAAACATTTTTAAAGTTTCTTAAATGAGACCACTGTGTCTGACACTGGATACAAAAAATAAAACTATAATAAAGCAATTGTAACCTTTGGGTGTGTGATATCTTCTTCTTATGGTAATTGTCACTTACATGAGATCGACCAATAGCAAATCACAAACATCCAATCAATTCCCCATGGACAAAATCAAGCCCTGCCCTACATTTTTGTTTGAGAAGCCATTTTACTTGACTATACACATCACAAATGGTAAGAAAAGCATATTGCAACTTCTGTTTTATGCCAGCTTAAAGCAATATCACACAACTAACTGTGCTGTTTTTTCCTGAACATCAGCACGATTGAAACAACTCGTTATATACAACAAATAATTGCTGCATTTTTCCAACTCATGCAAGTATGGTTATACATTTTGATCTGTTTTCTTTGTCATGTGTGTTCGTTTAATTGGTTATACATCAAATGCTGGAAATGTGGGTGATTGAAGAGGTGAACACTTTACAATAAGGTTCATTTGTAAACATTAATTAATGTATTAACTAACATGAACTAACCATGAGTTATACATTTGTTACTGTAGGCCCTATTTGTTAATCTTTGTTAACGTTAGTTAATAAAAATACAGCAGTTCATTGTTTGTTCGTGTTAGTTCACATTGCATTAACTAATGTTAACAAGATTTTAATGTTGAAATTAACATTAACAAAGATCAATAAATACTGTTGTTTTAAGGAGATAAAAATGGCCCATATCAACCTTGATTGACATGGCAATAAAATTCTATCACATTATTTTGTCAGTTAAAGTTTTGGGCTGGACTTAAAGGATTAGTCCACTTTTAAATAAAATTTTCCTGATAATTTACTCACCCCCATGTCATCCAAGATGTTCATGTCTTTCTTTCTTCAGTCGAAAAGAAATTAAGGTTTTTGATGAAAACATTCCAGGATTATTCTCCTTATAGTGGACTTTTCGACTGACGAAAGAAAGACATGAACATCTTGAATGACATGGGGGTGAGTAAATTATCAGGAAAATTTTATTTAAAAGTGGACTTATCCTTTAAGGAAATGAAGCATTACTGAAAAGTACAGAACTCAACCAATGTGAAAAAAATAATTTGTAGCACCATTGTTGCATTTCAGATGCTGAATATTGATGTCTGTGAGTGTATAAATAACACTGTCATTGTTAACTTTTTGTTTAAAACATAATTTGTGCCATTTATGCACTCACAGACATCAACATTTGGCATATGAAACACAACAATGGTGACATGCTTCATGCCAGCATACAAAACACATTCATGGTTCCCAGCATGTGTTGCGGCATGAATAAATCATGCAGCTGAATTATTATTATTTTTATTATTTATGTATTTTCACCACTGTTGTGGTTTGTATGATGAGTGCTGATGTCTAAGTGTGTTGTATTTAATTTTTAAATAGTTTTGGACAATCTTACATAAATCAATTCAGTGTTAAAAATGATTTTTATCACATGATTTTAGTTTAATACATCTCATATAACATTCCAATTCCAAAAGTAAGCAAAAACTACAGAAAAAGTAGTTGTTTAAACCACTTTAATGAAGTCATTTGACTGTTAAAACAGACATGTTGATCTGCTTTATCAATAAAGAAATGTTTTCTGAAAACACCTGCAATTGATAAAAAAGAAGCAACTAAAAAAAGTCAAGGGTCAAGAGCCCAACTAAACAAACACTAATTGCAATGACGGTGACCTGAACTGAAACATTTTAATAAGACATCAACATCCAAACCTCTGTGAATTCTCAATAAGAACTGCTAGATGTCTGACAGAAATAAAGTCAGTCTGGTTAGTAATAAGTGAAGCTGGTAATGCTGTTTGTGGAGTTGTTTAATCAGATATTGAGAGATTTCATCTCAATATTGATATTGAAGATGTTTCATCTTCAGTTCATCTAAGGCTGTGGCTGAAGAAAGTTGTAGTTTGTGTTTTTATTTCTCTTTCTTTCAGTGCTTGTTCACAGCAGGTGTTTCAATGATTAAAAGAATGTTTTAGGAACATCATACTAACCTTTAAATAACATTTTACTAACATTAAGGAAACTGGATATATTTATGTTCTTGGAATGTTACAAATCAACGTTCCTAAAATGTTGAATTTTAAATCAAATTAAGTTGAATGTTTGAGGAACATACCTTTTAAAACACGTTCCTCTAACGTCAAGAAAACTGGATATTTTTTACATTACCAGAACCAACACTGAATATTTGGAGAACATTCTTATAACAAAATTCTGTTAACTGGGGTTTCTCTCTCCTGGTTATTTCATAGGCAGTGTCAAAGAAGCCAGAGTCTCAATTGTTGTAATTGTTGAACGCAATGGTGTGATTCATTGGTTAAAAAAAGCAAAACACAAAATAAACAAAGTAGAACATAAAGAATGCTGAATGTCAGAACATAGATCATCACATAGGTTACAAAATATTATGCTCACGGATACATTTATACAGGTTTATTCCAGTTGTTATAGGCATTGATGTATTCAATAAAGAATAACAACAAATAAAGTCACAGACTCCCAGTTTTAAAACATCGCAAAGTACAAACAATAGCACAACTGAAATCAATGTAGACAATAGTTTAAAGTCACACCAAGTGATGCCTGTCATTCAGTTATGCAGGACTGCACAAAATGAGCAATAAAATGTATAAACTGCAAAAAGAAGGTAAACATTTTCATTGTAAGCGGCGCTGAAACTATACCTAAGTTATATGAAATAAGACGTTCTGACTGAGATACAAGGAGCGCATATATGGAAAACTCAAGAATATGCGATTTCCAGGCTACACTGAATGATTTCAGTTACAGAGGGACAACTATAAGACATTACAATTGAGAACAATAACTTAACTGAACTACAACCAGCACTTACCAAATGAACAAGACCACCAGAGGGCTAAGAGTTGTTGTTCTTGTTCTTCTGTTGTTATCGGCGGCTGGCAAAGAAACCTAAGATGCATTACCGCCACCCACTGAACTGTAGTGTGGAGCTTCAAAGCGTGCGTGGTAAAAGAAAAAATAGCTTATAGTGTTGATACATAAAAGCGTTAAAGGTACAGTTCATAGAATCTGCCACTTGAGGGCGCACTACCAAAACAATAACAATCGCGTGGTTTGATGACGCTAAGAAGGTGCGTGGAATGATGGGATGTCTTCTACCCAACCGCTGACGGCCTCCATCAATCAGACGGAAAGATAAATCATGGATTTAACGGTTGAGGTAAAGTTTTATAAATGTTGTGTTTGATGTCATAGTTTTATTATATTGAATTAGACCCGAGTAATGGAAGGTTTACATCGAAATTTTTAGTCATAGATGTTTGTCCAATTCGATGGTGTGGTACAGCACAGTTTCAAGTGTTCAAATCAATAATAATAAATGTTATTTTGAACTTACCAATATCATTTGCAATAATAATTGATTCATTTTTCTGTATAACACTAACTGTATTTATTTACATTGTTTAACTTGTCAGGTGAAATAAGACAGTGTAAAAAAATCTGTAAATAACAAAATGCAATTACACTGCACCTGCATAAACTTTAGTCTTCAAGAAAACACATTTTTAATATATAAAATAAAGCATGATGAATTGCAACTTCATTATGACCTAAGAATATGCACTTCACATAGTTATGTAAACTATTAAAAACATTTGATATATTTTAAATTGTATATAAACGATTACCACTTGTTCAACAAATATATACACTCGTGTACATTCAAACACAATAAGTGGGCATACATAGCAAACGCGAGTTCAACGATTTGCGCGAGTAGATTACATACAAATTCAATGCAAAGACGCAATCAGACTATGGATCAGACGCGTCCTCGCGCGAGTTTAGAGACGCGATGCCCCGCGTTTGGCGTGTATGCCTCTTGTCCCAAACTCTTCTTGGGTCGTTTGGTTGGCCCGTACGCTTACGTTTACGGGAGCTGTCCTTGTCGACAGAAACAGCGGCAGATGGTAAACAGTAATTATGTTCCATAAATAAGTAACACAATCCACCATAAAACGTGCAAGAAGTAAATAAGGAACTGCTTGAAGCAAGCTAGTGGTTTGCTGGACGCTAGACACTACTTCCGCATTTGTCCACGACACTGTTGTCATGTGGTTTCTACGTCAGTAAAGGCGATAACAAAGGGTAACTGACGTCATTGACAGGCGACTGCACTGCCCCGTGTCACTGTTTAGAATGGGAATTTTCTCATGATTTACAAGTAGTTGAAAACATTAGAGATATTGTTAGTAATCAGCTGGACAAAATATATAACACTAGCCTAGTGGTTTTTGGATATTTTACTGCAAAAATATTACATATTGTACCTTTAATCTAATATAAATAAAAACCGCAAATGATCACATCGAGGGCAGGGGAAGATTTAGAGTGCATTTAAATCTACTTTAAGGTGTTATATCTGCTTTCCAGATGAAGCTAATAGATGCTTTCTCAAACCCTCAAAAGCACAAAGTAGGCTATCCATAATATAAATGAGCACTACCTGTAGGCTATGGAAGGCCAGAAAAAAAAATGTAATTAAACGAATTGGTGAAATTAGCTCTTTTCTATTTGTTTTCATTAAGACTGTGACAATGATCTACAATTAATGACTCAGAGCAGGATCAAAATAGGCGTAAAGAGTACCTGAAAACCATACTTGAGTAAAAGTACAGATACCTTACTGCAAAAATGGCTCCATTACAAGTTACAAGTCACCAACGACTTGAAAGTCTTATTTAACAGCAGCCTACTTGAGTATTTTACTCCTACAATGTGCTCAAATAAGCACAGGTCCTCAAGAAGAGATATGTTGGTGAAAAACAAGTAACAGTTGATTTTTGAGGTTTTATTTCCTAAAATATAAATGAAACTGAACACTTCAATATTTCATCAAATCAAGATCAACACAACAGCCTCTTAAACATGGCAGAATGAAACATGGACCAAACAAGTCAGTCTCAGTCAAACTCAAGTGTTCAAAAAAAGGTAAAACCTTTTTTTTCAAAAAGATCTTTTCAGTACAATGAACAAATAAAATAAATTATTTTAAAGTAAAATCAAATATTCAGAGCCAACTGTGATTTGATATAGGCCTTCCTCTCAGTTTCAGACGGGGGCAATATTTTTATTCAACTTCAACAAAAGCTGGTTCTCAAAGTTCCTCGAATTTATTCTAGCTCTTTTTGGACTGAAAATGAGGCCTGTGCCAAAAATTCGCTCACATGCAGCAGATGTAGGGGAGTGTTGATCCTTAATGACATCTTCAGTAGATGTGGGAAGATTTTAAGGACACCCATGTCATTACCAGCAATTTTCAGTTAGCCATCAAGTACTGTTGGGCCTTGTTGTGACTGGGATGACTTCAATGGCTTGAAGAAATCCTCTTCCTTTGATGAGGTGGCATCACTGTAAGCTGTGAGGTCTCCTCCATATCTCCCTTTATGAAGTCAAGACTTACAATACTATACACATTTAGTAATGTTTTATGCAACAATTTAAAAATTAATAATTTTTTTTTTTTTTTTTTTAAATATAACGATTATATGCACTTATTTGGTTAAAAATATGATATTTATCTTATCATTCCAAAGTTCCAAAAATTACGCACATTACTGATAAAGGTGTGTATAGAATATTGCCAATTTTCCCCCAATGCAATTATGTAGTGATCATATCATATGTGACCCTAGACCACAAAATCAGTCATAAGGGTCAATTTTTTGAGATTCTGAGAAACTGAGATTTATACATCATCTGAAAGCTGAATAAATAAGCTTTCCATTGATGTATGGTAGAGAGAATATTTAGCAGAGATACAACTATTTGAAAATCTGGAATCTGAGGGTGCAAAAAAAAAATCTAAATATTGAGAAAATCACCTTTAAAGTTGTTTAAAGTCCCTAGCAATGCATATCCACTCACAAAAATAAATTTTTGATATATTTATGGTAGGAAATTTACAAAATATCTTCACGGAACATGATCTTTACTTAATATCCTAATGATTTTTGGCATAAAAGAAAAATCAATAATTTTGACCCATACAATGTATTGTTGGCTATTGCTAAAAATATTCCTGTGCGATTTATGACTGCTTTTGTGGTCCAGGGTCACATATAAGAACACCCATTATTCCATCTAAATGTTTTAGTTCTAAAATCAGTTTGTGATTTAAAAAACAAAAAAAACAAAAAACATAAATCTGTATTAATTAGTATATCTCTGCTTTTCATTTAGTTTTATATGCATATGTCAGTGAACTGAGTTTGAGGATGGCAGCATCAGTTGTCAATAAGATTTAAACTTTAAAAACAGGATTGCAGCCGCAATCAGCTTAGGATCATTGAGCATGTTCCCGAAGGCCTTGTTGACACCTGTGAGGATTGCATCTACCAGGCTCTTGCAGAGTTTCATGGATATCTTGGGTCGTATATGTTTGGAACCATGATTGTTGAGTGTTGGTACAAGCCAGCCCATGTGCATTGGTTCCACCCTGCAAGATATTAATCAACTAGGCAAAAGCCTTTTTGGGGAATACATTATCATACATCTGTGACATAATGTATTCCCCAAAAAAGGCTTTTTTCTGCAGGAGTGAACCTATAAAAGAACAACCCCATTTAAGACTGTATATAAAGTAGCTGATTACAAAAAATAAAGATGCTACTGAATCAGTATAGAAATGTTTCATCATAGGACAGTAGATCAATTTGCATTAATTTGTAATGATTTGCTGCTACCCCTCCTGTTTCCCATTCTTTGAATGAATTACTAGTAAAAATATCCATTATTTCATCTGACAATTCAGGATGCCGTAACGCCATACAAATAATCACTTTTGCTGGTGGAAAAAAAAGGCATAAAGTCTCTGAGAGAAACTTTAAAAGAAAATGCACAGCATCCTTACATTTAGAATATTATAACATTACTCACATGGAGATTTTGAGTCCCGCACAGAGATTCCGGAAAGGACTATCTCCCTTTTCCTTCATGATCTTCAGGATCCTCTCCACTGAAAGAAAGAGTTCCATCGTGTGGCATTTGAATGAAACAACTCCATACTACATTCCTCTTCCTCCATCTCTGCAGTTTTGGTCCAACATTTGGAGAAGAATGATCTTGATAACCTTTTGTAGGTTTCATCCGATTGAGCAGTTTCAACATCCAAGGTGGAAACCAGGTTAAAAAAAATGGCAAGCACAATGTTGATTCTTGGGCAAATGAAATTCAAGATCATACTTGGCTAGAATATCAGCAACCTCAACATATTAAATCTCCTCACAATTCTCCTCATCTTGAGTGTCAGAGTCATCCTCATCCTCTGATGTGGTTGCTGTTGCATTTTCTGTATTGTTGCAGTTTTTGTTCTCACCTCCATAGACATGAAAGACTTAAAAAAAATAAATAAATAGATCTGTTGTCTGTTGTAATACTTTATATTATTTTAGGTATTAAATGTTCAGCTCTTTTTATTATAAGAAAAAAAAAGTTTTTAAACCTGTTATAGTATGACAACTTTTCTTTTTTTTTTGCAACTTATTTCAGTATTGTGATAATACTGTATATTGTGATAAAAGCTTCAGCAATTATTGCAACATGAAAATTTGGTATCGCCACATGCCTATGCCCCACCATCAAGGATGGAAGAGACAGATAAAGGTGCCTTCCATGATTTCAACAGCTCCTCATGCATTTAAGGGGAAGAAAGGAACAGGGGCTGGGTGCGGCGACGCGTTGTGCTCCAACCCAAGAGCCAATCGTCTAGATGAGAGCACTCGGGACAGGGTGGAGGAGTCCACTTGAGCGCGATGCTTGCAGCTGAAAGCATGGCCACCAACTCAGTATCCGCCTGAGACTGAGTGGCCACACCCAGGGATGGGGGTCCAGCCGAGGCTTCAGCCTCAGAAAACTGTAGGCACCCTCCGACGCTGCCATCTGTAACTCGTCCTCCATGTGAGCCCCAAATGAGAAATTAAGCTCACTCTAGGGTGAGCCGCCAAACTCATCCGGGAACTCAACCAGAAGACACGTGCAAACATGGCCGCAGGAACTAGGGGTGCTGAGGGTGCTGCAGCACCCACTGCTGACAGCTGTTTCACTACATTGGAATTTAAGATGACATGATTTAAAATAAAATTGTTTTTCAACATGTTTTTAATTTTCCGCCTTTATTCATAAACTTACTCTAAAGATTTTTTTTTTAATATATGTTGTTGAATATGGTTTTATGACTAAGAGACGCTATTTTAAAGCCAATCTCACATGGAGTGAGTGACGTGACTGGTTGAGGACCAGCATATCTCAGAACTCATTTGACACTTATGCATGTTCTCATGTAGACATCAGTGAAAAACAAAATATATAGGTAGGTGAAAAACTAAATATATATAGGTCTTGATTAAAACATTCATCGGCATTAGGGGCCTTTCAAACAGAATTAGAGGGACATAACCGTTGCGCTTGCGTCAGCTTAAAGGAACACTCCACTTTTTTTGAAAATAGGCTCATTTTCCAACTCCCCTAGAGTTAGACAGTTGAGTTTTACCGTTTTCGAATCCATTCAGCCGATCTCCGGGTCTGGCGGTACCACTTTAGCATAGCTTAGCATAGTTCATTGAATCTGATTAGACCGTTAGCATCTCGCCCAAAATGACCAAAGAGTTTCAATATTTTTCCTATTTAAAACTTGACTCTTCTGTAGTTACATCGTGTAAGACCGACGGAAAATTAAAAGTTGTGATTTTCTAGGCCGATATGGCTTGGAACTATACTCTCATTCCGGCGTAATAATCAAGGAACTTTGCTGCCGTAGGCTACCAAGAACGATGCCTTGGCATGAGTGCAGCCCAAAAAACTGAAGGCAAAGCTTGTGGCCGTCCGAGAGAGACATAAAACTACCACACTCAGAAGAACACAAACAGAAAGGCATGTTGGAAATACACACAATCAGCCGTGTAATGCCCTCTTTTTTTTTACCTGGTTGTCCATGTCCAGACATGCAAATTTCACTTTCCAATTCCATTGGCCTTTTCTGAAAACGTCAGAGGTGATTGGGGCTCTTAAAAGTGACCCCCTATTGACGGTATTTCGACACCATGTCAGAAAGTGACCAACAGAAAGTGAAAAATTGTTTCAATCCCACCACCGCCACCAGTGCAATGAAATGCAGCCACCACTAAGGGGCACTAGTGAGCTTTGTTTATTGTGGGCTTTAGTTATATAGAGGGTATGTATCGACGTCACTTTCCCGCCGAAAGCGCGCTCCCTCAGCTGGACTGAGTGGCAAAAGAACCTGCTGCGTGACTGGATTTAATAGGGGAAACTGCGAAAACACGAGTAAAACAAACGAATACACTAAAGTTTGACTTGAAAGTGTTTCTTACAACTTGTCAAATAAACCTAATCCATGGATATTGACATGCAGCCAGGAGTCGTGTTTCCTGACATTTATATGTGCCTGATTTCGACGGCGGGGAAATACTTAAAGCAAATCTGCCTGTGAATATTTTATATAACTACAATATAGGTAGGTTTAAATCCGCGTAATCACTTATATCAATGTTATATTGTCATATTGTCCAGCCCTAAAACATATAGTTTTATAGTATAGTTTTTGTCAGTGTTATTTAAAAACACCCAATTATACAGAATATACGTTTAAATAAGGTTTAAATCCGAGTAATCACTTATCAATGTTATATATAGCCTATCGTCATATTGTCCAGCCCTAAAACTTGTCAGTGTTTATTTAAAAACACCAAATTATGCAGAATATAAGATAGTAAATATTTAATTGATCAGTTGTCAACACAATATATAACAATACAATATATATGGTATGATTTTACCTCAAAATCCAAAAATTTGACAAAACAATAACTGCAAATCCATGTTTCTCTGCTGGAGTCCAGCTGTTTCTGTGAATTGCAGTGATCCGTTTGCTTTTTTTTCTGTAGCTTTCGGCAGCCTTTAAATATATAGGCTACCTCAGGTTTTGTCTCAAAGCTATTTGTTCAGTCAATCACAAGGCTCTTTTCCGTTTTGGATGTTTTGTGTGTTTTTCGCGGCATTCACGCTGAAAACCAATGCTGCCGCTCAGTCTTTGTGCAGTGGACGTGACCCCAGCCATAACGGTCGACGATGACGTCACGTGCATACCCTCTATAGCCCAGTAAGGTCCGGGAGCAGCACTTGATACACAATTCAAGAGCAGGTGTACCAAAAATAGACTTTATTAACAATAATAGCAGCTCAACGGTACTTATACTTTGTAAACTCAATTAAATAGCCTACAGTGGATATTCTATTTCATTATAAAGTGCACACAAAATAATAACCCAGTAGCCTACACATTTAAAAGTCACAACAAGTAATAAATAGTGCCAGATATTACACATACAGCACACTTCATAAAGACATCTCCTAATGTAAACCAAATGCACATGAACCGACCATGTTGAATTTAAAATAGATAACCAGATGGAGGAATAGATTATACACTGATGAGCCAAATCATTATGACCAGTCATATCCTAACAAGGCCACATATTAAGTCCTGGTTAGATTAGATAAACAATCAGTTCTCGAAAAAGTAGGATTTCAAGAAAACATTTTATAGATAGGAGCGTGTTCTTTTAAAACTGGACCAGTGAGTGGGAACTGAATGCTTGAGAGAAATATTAAAAGGTCTTTAAACGGTGAGGATAAATCCTGTCCATTCACTATAATACACTGTATTTATTCAACAATGTTCAATGTAACATTTAAAAGCATCTTCATTAAACTCTATAACTGTTTTTACCTTTCTCTTCTGCACTTTGTCTCATTCACTCACACACACACACACACACACAGGTACATGTTTTTCCTTATTTTTATCCATTTCTGGATGTTCTTGCTTATTAATAATTTTTCACCTTTTAATTATTACTGTATAGCCTGTGTTACTGTAGAAATTTTTGTTGTAAAATAGCCCAGCATGTTGAGGTCAAACAACCCAACTGGGTCGTCAAAATTACCCAAATTGGGTTGTGTTTAAGCCAGATTCTTTTAAAGTGATTGTAACATCATATGACCATAAAAATATGATTTACATTTCTGCTGTTAAACCATTTAAGCAAAGGCATGATCATAATTTTTTTTGTATATAATTGCCCTGAAAAAAAACAGCAGATGGACTGAATGAAAATTCATTCTCTGACACTCAGTGATGCTTATAGAACAGCAGAAATAGAGCAGTTACCCCTGACAAAAACCTGTACGCAGCACTGCACTTATAAACATACTTTATTATAAACTTTATTCAGCATTATACAGGGGTATTAAGAAAACACCATTGAAACATTTCCCACATCTATAACACTCCCTCCCAAATAATACTAAATTATAATAATTTAAAAAAAAAGCTTTATAAATGTGCAGACATTCCATTTAATTTTGGGCAATGCTTCCTTCTGTGAATCTGTGTAGTTCTGAAACAGATGAATCTCTTTCCACATTGATGGCATTGATATGGCTTCTCTCCAGTGTGAATTCTCTCATGTCCTTGCAGGCCTCCTAACTGCTTGAAACTCTTTTCACAATATGAACACTTGTAAGGTTTTTCTCCAGTGTGGATCCTTTGGTGCACTTTTAACTGAGTGGCTGTAGTAAAGGCTTTACCACAATCAGAGCACAAATACTCTTTCACACCAGCATGTATTTTCTCATGATCTTTAAAACGTCCCAGCCATGAAAATGCCTTTCCACAAACAGAACACAAGTAAGGCTTTTCTTTTGTGTGAACTTTCATGTGGCCCTTTAGGTCCGATTCCTTAAAAAATTTCTTATCACACTGTTTACAATCAAATGGCTTTTCTCCAGAGTGAATGAGCTTATGAACTCTGAGACTATTTGACCATTTGAAACTCTTTCCACACTGATCACATGTGAATGGCTTCTCTTCAGTGTGAATTTGCATGTGACTACTAAGGTTTCCTTTATTTTTGAAACTCTTTCCACACTGAGGGCATGTGAATGGCTTCTCACCAGTGTGACATCTTGTGTGAATAATAAAGCTTGAATTACACGTGAAGCTCTTTCCACATTGAGGGCAGGTAAAATACTTTTTGGCTTCTGAATCTGAATCCTGAATCTGATGTTTCTTCTGCATTTCATTCAATTCTTCACTTTCCTCTTGCACTTTCATCAAGTCTAAAATGAAAATATACATTTTTTTAGTTGTGATTTGCAAACACAGTTCTATTTGTCCTATGCTATTTCTGGCTTCTATGAATCTTTAATAGCTGTCTACAATTCTGTTAAATCTGTCAGAAAATTTGTTTCCTTCATGTTTTTCAGCAGTAATTAATGAAGAATCAAGAACAGACACCAACCTATTTGTTCCTCGGTATCTTCATCTTTCACTCTGCATGCTTCTGAATTTCTTATATCATCATTGTCCCCCTTAATAATCTCCATCTTCACAACAGCTTTCAGTTGGGAATGGCTTGTATGAAGGTGTGAGCAGTGATTGCTATGAGGTATGGAGGACCAGATCTGAAAAAAAAAAAAAGACTACTCTATAGATTACTTCATACAATCAATTCCATGTCAACTTTATTCATTCAATGATTCAACAAGTGAAATACATTTTAAATCTTAAATGAGACCACTGTGTCTGACACTGGATACAAAAAGAAGAGCTATTATTAAGTAACAGTAACCTAGGGGGAGTGCAATTTGCATCTTCTGCGATAATATGGTAATTGTTGTTTTAACAACAAGGTGGAAGCTGACATTATCAAGCAAGTCACACACTTTGCAACAAACAAAACATGCTTTGAGAGTCCTATTATAATATAATAGAAAGTTAAAATGCCCTCAAAATTCAAGGTATGGGTGCAAAAATGCTCTTGAATGTGTTTTTGTCTATGTAATATACTTAGTCACTATGAAATCAAAATGGACAATCTTATGTTTTATAGATAATTTGCGGTATTTATCATAAATGATTTATTTGTGCACGTCATTATTTTTTAAATTCATGTGCCTCATAATCTTTAATCAAAAATAACTTCCCCTCCCTCTTGCAGCAACATCTCTGATGATGGTGTGTTTACTGGTGTGAGGGCGGGGCAACCCGTCACTCACATGAGATCGACCAATAGCAAACCACAAACTTCTAATAAATTCCCCATGGACAAAATCAAACATCGCCCTACATTTGTTTATGTTTAAGAACCCTTTCTATTTGGACATACAGTACATAGGGAAGAAAAATATATCACAACATCCGATTCATGCCAGCTATAAGCAATATGTGACCCTGGACCACAAAACCAGTCATAAGTCGTACAGATATATTTGTAACAATAGCCAACAATGCATTGTATGGGTCAAAATTATCGATTTTTCTTTTATGCCAAAGATCATTAGGATATTAAGTAAAGATCATGTTCCATGAAGATATTTTTTATATTTCGTACCATAAAAATATCAAAAAATTATTTTTGTGAGTGGATATGCATTGCTAAGGACTTTATTTGGACAACTTTAAAGGTGATTTTCTCAATATTTAGATTTTTTTGCACCCTCAGATTGCAGATTTGCAAATACTTGTATCTCGGCCAAATATTGTCCTATCCTAACAAACCATACATCAATGGAAAGCCTATTTATTCAGATGATGTATTACTTTCAGATGATGTATAAATCTCAATTTCAAAAAATTGACCCTTATGACTGTTTTTGTGGTCCAGGGTCACATATCACACAACTAACGTTTTTTTCTTAATATCCACACTATTGAAAATGTGATACTGATTTTATACATGACACTGGAATTTTTAACTTTCATACGATACCTTGAAAAATATCTATGTTTGATACCATATATATAATGCAGTTTAGATTTTTTTAAATATTATATCATAATTTGTCTATCCATTTAAATTTAAATTATCAATATTTTCAAGATTCAAAAAGTTTGACACGTGACAGTAATCCATATGAATCAAGTGGTTTAATCAAAGTCTTCTGATGAGACATGATCTTTTTACAATAACTCATCTAAATGTTTAATCACTCAATGTATGTGTTTTTAAAATGAAGTAATTTTGTTGCAAAAGCTTTCACACAGCACAAGCTTGATTTCAAAGTTTGAATTGAATTAGTAAACAGTCAGTAATAAAATCTGAATAAATAAACTAGTTACAAACGATAGTAGTGTTGCACGATATACCAGTACTAGTAAGCACATTCAGAGATACATTGCCAAAAAATGATGCGTGGAAAAATCATTTGTTTAGATTTAGAGCATTTTAATACAAATAAGCACAAGTCAAACTACGATACCAAACAGAACCACAGGGAGGTGGCAAAAGACCACTAAACCAGCTGCCTTGCCTTGACTGCATATTGCTATTATACAGATCTATTACTAAACCTGACCCTTGCATACTCTTCTTCGGCCAGCATCCATTATAAAACATTCGCAGGACAAAATTTTGACGTCTACATGAATGCAGTGAAATGTGTTTATACAAAAATTCAATGTTATAGCGATCAGTGCACTGAGAGCACTCACTGTTTGCGCATCAGGCTTAATAATGGACTCAGACATGCCTAATGTATGTCACTGTAATCGTCATTTATAAAAACAGTTTGCTTCAACCAACCGAGAGATTTGCATATCATATGCTCATGCAGTGGTTCGGTGTTTTGACCTGCTGACACAGGGTGATGAGAAAAGGCTTAGGCTGCTTCAATCATTGAAAAGGAAGAGGCCATGTTTTAAAGCCAAATACACACAGAAATTATTAATTGACTGAAATCTGGATGTGAATCACTATTCTCTCTGCCATTTCTAATGTAGGCCTAATCGACAGGGTTTTCTCTGCATTAGCGCTATTTTAATCTGACTGCTTAATTTGAGCAAGTACATAACCAGCCATTGTTCAAAACCATCTCCTTACCTTAGCCCGACTCACAATGATAAGCTTGTAATAATGTTTTCTAATAAGAGCGGTACCAGAGGGTTTCCACGGGAAATTCGAGAATGCAGCCGTTCGTCTTTGCACCATTACATTACGTCTGTTTACATAAAGATGGCGTCCCAGCTAGTAGGCTATATGGCATGTGAGGATGCTGCAGGTAATGGATCATTTATAGCCTTTTCTCACAGCAGCTGCAATAATTAAATTTATCATTTTAATGGCGGATTGTAATCCGGAAAGGTCCAAATGACAATCATCAGTGACATCTGGAGATTCACCCATAGTCAAAAGCAAAAGACTTCGGGCTGTGGAGTGGCTACGGAAATTGTATCTACAGATAACACTAATACACACTAAATACACAGTCAAGCAAAGCTGATGTTGTTAACATTAACAATTAGAGAACAAATTATAACAATAATAATAATTTGCATGGTTTGACGTGACACGAGCTAAGCGATTGTTAGATTTAATCACCACTGGCAGCGCAATTTATTGTAATGTTTTTTTTCCCTCAGTTGGTCAGAACAAACGTGGCAGACATGTTACATAGCCTACTTGTTCAGATGACATTTTCCAGTGAAAATTCTTATTTTGGTCATACTTCCAAGACGTACAATCTGTGATTCTGAAGTACAGTATCCATAATGATGTGGTGACTGACAGCAAACATTAGATTCATGCACTGAGGAGCCGTGCCGATGCACAACCCACATAAAGATAATTCAAATATTTGCAATTGCAGGTTTTAAACAGAGATGGCAACAAAGAGGCAAAACTTATGGACTGCAGCTTTAAGTTGTTTCTACATTTATTTGGAGAGTAACTGAAATTACTACAATATAAAAATATTAAAAACTCAAAATCAATTGATTAATTACAGAAAAATGTGCAATTAGTAAATTTTTTTAAATCGACTGACAGCACTAGTTTAAGTTTTATTTACAATATTATTGACAGTTTTCAGTCGTTGTATTTCATTAGGTGCATCCCAATTCGCATACTTATACACTATTCTATGACATTTGTAAGTATAAATAGTGTGAGTAGTGCGTTCACAGAGAAAATTCCAAAAAGCAAAAGTGCACTTTAAATACCCGGATGATGCACTAAATTAACAGAAAAAAACTAAGTGTGGAATGTTGGACATTTCATGCACTCAGCTGTCGAAGTTTTAATTACGTTGTGGAGAGGGGATCAGACTCCAATGTTGAATAACAAAATAAACTTATAAAATTCATACACTACATGGATGAGTACATAGTGCATATGTACATACTGTAGTGTATAAGTGCACAGTGTATAGTGTGTCATTTGTGATGCAACTATTGTCTTTATGAATGGGTCAATTAATCACTTTATCAAACGATTTGTTCAAAATTGTAGATTCTTTCAGAAAACACCACTGCGTGTTGCTAAGAAACGTTCTACTCCTCCCAGATAGCAAATGACATCTGGCCCAGTTGTGGCCCACATCTCCCATATCTTCTGGCCCACATACCACATGGAATGATTGCAATGACTCAACCTGAGTGTGGCTGGCAATAGCATACATATCCGGGCCAACTATGGCACATATGGCCCAAAGGTCACATGGGCCACATCTGGGCCAAACACAACAAGCCACAACTCACATACTCGCCCATATGACAAGTCGACCATATGACCTTTGCCACTGCCAGAACTGAGCCATATGTGCCATAGTTGGTCCTGATGAGGCCCGGATATGTATGCTGTCTGTTTAGAACTATTTTTGTAGGTGAAACAGACAGTATTTTTTTTCTTATAATAACTTATTTAGTGAACTGTTGCAGAAAATCAGAATCACATTTGCCTGTATCACGATTCGTTGAACAGACTAGTATTTTGAACACGAGGTGCAAGCAAATGTGATGCACGCCACGGTGCACCACGTCAGTTTCTCATTATGACTTATTACTACAAAAAACATTGTGTCATGGAGATGCAATAAGTTTCAACATTTCTAAAACAAAATAAAAATACATATTTTACATATTGATTTGCTACCCTTTCTTGGGCCAAAGCTGTCATACATGCTGCATTGCAGTGTCCACCCCTTGCAAATACTGCATCAAAATTATTAGTTTGCAAGAATAAATATTATCAAGGTTGTAGCTACATTCATTCGCAGCAAACATTTGATCTTGCTCCTGCAACCGCCAACACAAGACAGGGTCACTACATCACAGAGAATACTTCTCTCACGTGCCAAAACTCAGCGTCCCAGAACTTTGCACTCTCTGCTGTTTCGGAGCAATTGTAAACTGTTTGTTCTTCATTGAACAAGAATATTTTAGCATGTACCGTCATGTTAATCTAAAAATTGTTACAGGTGCTTGTGGGGGAACTGTAGTAGCCTATGCCTAGAGAGCTAAAGAAGAACAGAGAAGAGATAGAGCAGGTATTGTTTTGCTGTATGGAGATAGAGCAGGTATTGTTTTGTTTAATTACGGTTATAATTTACAAACGTCTGCCGGTGTTTGTCTGTAAAAACACCGACAAAAAAAAAGTGCATAATAAATGTGTGTTTATACGGTGAGCGATTTCGGGATAAAACTAGCGACATAGTTTCTGTGAATGCAGTCAGAGATAATGAAAACTTTAGCCACATTAGCCTTACAGCATTCTAACAAGCTCATTCATAATGGAAATTTGGAAACATTCACAAAATATGAAGTGCCATACTTACTTGTTCTGGATATGAAGCACGAAGCGTTGGTACTGACCCTTCTTTCAGACACAACTTTTTTGCAAATCCAGCGTTGAACTGACCTTTGTTTGTGAAGCAGTCCGGCGTAAAATGATTTGCGCAAATATATAACACTTTACTGACTTTCTCTGGCACATTTCCTTCATAAATGAAATTCATCCACTGTGTCCTCAGCTGCTCGGATGCCTGGAGTCTATGGATACTCTTATGTTCATCAATACATCCAATAACAGAACATTTGTAATGTTTTTTTGGCACAGACATTGTATCTGCTGCTACAGCGAGGAAACAGAAATGGCGGACTGTCGCGGCTTATGGCAAGCCGTTTTAGCATACCCCTGGCTGTAATAGTCATAATTTATTGGACTAATTTATTGGAATTAAGATATCTACAATGTGATTATGACTAATCACATAATATGCACTAAAGATATCGGTAACACTTTAGAATAATGATCCGTCATTAATAAGTAACTTTGCAGGAAGTAATGCAGGTAGGGTTGCCACCCGTCCCGTGAAATACGGAATCGTCCCGTATTTACAGCCAAAATGACGCGTCCCGTATCAAATCAATACGGGACGCGATTTGTCCCGTATTTTACATAGGTCCACATTATGCAGCATCCCATGCAAATCACCCCACCCGCATTGTGTGAAGACACGTCCCATTCTGCCCCTGATTGGGTAATACTCGCTGCCCTCATGGTTTGATTGGTTTGTTTCAGGTTCATGGGCCGTGAATCACGGCCAATCAGAGTCAGAGGAGGGCGGGACGCCGCTTCGCCGGTTCTCTCCTGAGGCAGATAGTGTAATGTTTTATTTTTTTATCACCTCAAGTTTTTGATTGATAACGTTAGATTTCATATGCTGCCTATTAAGAAATAATGTTAATAATGTGCATTAATCATGTTATGGTATGATTTGTTTATTAAGGTTAATTTGTACAGTCAGACACATAAGCATTACTTTAATAAGAGATAAGAGAGATATATTTAATACATATTTAATCAAAATATAGTACCTATGTGAATAAAATAAACAACTATTTGTTATGCTTAACCAATTTAAATAATTGCATCATTCAATACTATAGAATTAGCAATAGACTATATAAAAATATAATAAATAAATACTTAAATATATATACTTACCAATAATAAAAATGTTGTTAAGTGTTTTACTTAAATAAGAAATGTTTGTAGATATTATGTCATTTACAGTTATTTAGGTGTGGTTTCACTGTTTGGATGGTGTTACTGCAAACAATGACAAATATTTTAGCCAAAATCTTTGTTCACAACAAATGACAATTTACAATTTGTTTAATTTATAATTACTAAGTTATGGATCTGTTAATTTAATAAGTTAATAAAATATGGTTCCTCCAAAAGCTTATTTTTTGTGGTCTCAGTCACACTTTGTTGGTCTATGTTTATTATTGTCATAGCTGTGTATTGAATATGACCTCTTAAGTTGTGATAGTGAGAGACTGAGTGCATCTGTTCACACTGATTTCAATAGCAGATATCTTATTATAATGTCCAATGGTATCAATCTTAATATTTTTATGAAAACATGTTTTAAGTTATGATATACCACCACTGGCACACCATCGGGACTGTGGTCATCGTGGCCCCGAGGTGTGTGGCCCCCGCTGCGGCAGGCGTCCCTTATTTTTCTGTATTGAAGGTGGCAACCCTAAATGCAGGACTAATGAGTAGTACTACATTAACACTTCAGCTACTACTATTAACTATTATAGAAACCAGCTCAACTAATCAGTAAGTAATATCAAATTTAGGACTAAGAAAGTTCCTTATTAGCTAATCAATAATTAGAAAATGAGATTGGCATCATTAAGAACTAATAGGTAACTATGAGAAATTGTAAAGAATTACTAGTTAATTACTAATCACAACATTAAAGTGTCCGAGATGTGAGCAATTGTCTTTTTTTACTCTGAATATAGTCATGAAATGCATCATTAATTACTCAAGTGTTACCTAGTCACTATGCAGGAACTACAAGTGATCAGGACCATTATTTTAAAGTGATAAACATCTTTTTCACTTTAAAATAATGGTCCAGATCACTAGTAGTTCTTGAAGATTGTCCTTTTTTACTCTCAACGTGGTCATAAAATGCATCATTAATTACTCAAGTACCTAGTCATTCTTCAAGAACTACTAGTGATCTGGACCATTATTTTAAAGTGAAAAAGATGTTTTTCACTTTAAAATAATGGTCCAGATCACTAGTAGTTCCTGCATAGTGACTAGGTAACACTTGAGTAATTAATGATGCATTTTATGACTATATTCAGAGTAAAATTGATGACTGATTACGTCTCAGACACAAGATGATGTTCTTTACAATTTGTCTGTTAGTTAATAGTTATTAATGATGGTAATCTCATTAGGTCATTATTGATTAGCTAATAAGGAACTATCTTCTAAATTTGATATTACTTACTGATTAGTTAAGCTTGTTTCTATATTTGTTAATAGAAGTAGCTAAAGTGTTAATGTAGTACTACTCATTAGTCCTGCATTACTTCCTGCATAGTTACTTATTAATGACGGACCATTATTCTAAAGTGTTACCAAGATATCTACAATGCTATTTTGACTAGTCATAGGCTATTCTTCCATTGACTTCCAATTTGAAAACATATTCTGATATCTACAATAAGTTTTGACTAGTTGAAATTGTAATTAACAATATCAATAATTGATTTTTGTACTAGGCATTATTCTAATTAGAGATCTCAAATTACAATCTTACTAGTGATAATTAAATTAGAGATATCTCTTACTGAATTAACACTAGTAAAAATTATAATACCAGATCTCTGTTGTTTGACTAGTCATAATCAAGTTTAAGATATATTTAATTCATCATCTTTAAAGATATCCAAAATACATTTGTAGATATCTGAAAGTAATTTACTACTAGTCAAATTACAATTGTAGATATCTTGAATTGGAATTCATTTAGAGATATCTGCTATTTAATTATGGATATGTCCATCAGATTTTTCAATACACTGGCCCTCATCACTGAACACAGCAGAATATCACCATCACAGGTCTCTTTTTATAATACAATACAATACTCCCACCTTATGGTTTATTACCTTATGACACGAGTAAACCTGCATCAACACAGAAGGCACAATACATAGGCTGCATAACGTAATGTACTAATCAATGTCATCAATGCAAGTTAAACTTTTATTAACTTGTAATATTTTTAAAATCAGCCTTCACCCTTTTTGACTGCATGGGTCTGCCTTGATTCTGAAGCATTATTCTTGTCTGTCACACGTTTATTTGTGCTGTTTTTCATGTTTTTTGTGTATAATTTCATTGTTCTTCACTTTTTAAAATATAGGCTATAATAAATAAATTCAGACAAGCAGTTTGCGATTCTCTGTCTTTATTGAACGTTACACTCCAATTGGCCTGTTTTGCAACATGACTCAATTAAAATCACAGTGCTATTAGGCTAAATGCATGCTGGAGACCTTTTACCATATGAACGCATCCAGATATAATTTAATAATTCTTAAATAATTTATCCAATAGCTTTTCTCTCAGTGACAACAAAAGCAGAATACTGTTGTTAGCAGTTAGTACTAAGCATTAGGCAGGGAGGGGCTCTGGTGTGGGGGAGGAGCTGAGTAAATTCAGTCTCACATTACACAACAGCAGGTTCAATACAGATATATTAAATTATAATTGTGACTAGTCGAAACTGAATTAAGCTGCATTTACACTAGACTTTGAGCATGTAAAATTTGTTGTGAACAGTCGTGATATGACTGCAACGTCTTTTTTATATATGTGAATTCAACAATATAACAAATAGTAATACATTCAAAATATAAAAATATACAATCTACTTGACTTTACTGCAAAAATATGCATTTTTTTAATTCAGCAAAGAGGTCACGCCATGAAATATCGATCTTCTACTGGTCACATCTTCACATGATGTGAATTCGCAGCTCAGAGTTCACCAAACTTGAAATTTGTAATGCAGCAGAATGCGAAACTTTTTGCATAAGCTTGCGTTTGCACTCTCATTCACAGCTATAGACGTTTACCCAACAATAACAACTTCTACTTCTGAGAAACTCGGAAATGTGAAAAGGGCGGATCATCACCAGTCATGGGCGGGGCTTCCCCCTACTCTTATGTAAGACCCTGTTTACACCTGGTATTAAGAAGTGTTTTGGTTGATCAGATCACAAGTAGACGAGGGAGACGCTCGTCCCGTTTACCGTTTACACCTGGTGTAATATAATCCGTCTCTTTTGTCCACTTTCGACCACTTCTGTCCTGATTTCTTTGAGGGGAGAGTCTATGGGTGGATAAATGGTTTCTTTTTTCAGATCTTTTGATCTAATGGACAAAATAAGCTCATGCAGTTTACGTACGAATGCGCATGGAGATGACGGAAAAACACACAGAGAGCATCAGCTTTCGTTTCTGCTCTGACAGCCGCAAGACCACTCCGAATGTGGTGAGTGCATTTTAGAAATAAGGATTGGTGAGAGAACATTGTGCTTTGTACGTCTTCAAACCAAACTTGGGTCTTCGGCCAACAAAGATTTAATCCCTTCTGGCTAGTGCACTTCCTGTGCAGTGTGGGTCTTACAAAGCTGTCTTGGCTTATGATAGCATGAATACAAGTATATTTCTACATCTACGGATTTCGGGTTTGGGTCGGATTCGGGTTAAACTATAATAATACTGGTCAGGTTCGGGTTGGGTCAAACATTCTCGGGTACGGGCCAGCTTCAGGGTTGTTGAAAGCCTGTGCAGACCTCTATCATGGTTTGTGCAAAGAATTAGTAAGTAGTTGATGCAAGGAATTTGGAGAAAGTGGTAATATTTATTAACAAAAACAAAGCTCTGGAACAAATGAATAATACTTGGAAGTTGTCTTTGATGAATCACTAGAAAATATGCACAAAACAAAGATAAGATAAGATGAACAAAGAACCTAGGAAATAAAGGCCTATAAATACACAAGGATAAGGTGGGAGGAGACCATGTGAACTTATGGGGGAGGGAAGGTAGGTCAAGTCCACCGAGTGGAAGTGAACTTGGCTCACAGTGTCACAAGTCTTTTACAGTGTTTTGCAACTGCTATAATCATTCTGACCACTAGAGGGTGATTGCTTATGTTATTGTTTTAGAGTTGTCCATAATGAGATGAAGAAGAGGTAATGGAAGACAAGTTAAGATTGTGTCAGGCCTGATTGTGCTTGCATCTTAATCAGCTCCCTAGTTCAGTAGGCACTGATCAGGGAGTCAGCCATTTTAAAGGTGCAGTAAGTGTTATTTGAACTACGCTGTTGATATTTGAAATCAACCCAAACAAACACACCCCTCTCTTCATTGCTCCACCTCCAAAACTCACACTCCGATTCTAACCACCCTGCTCTATGGCGGTCTCGAACCACTGCCCGATCGCAGCTGGCATGCGAGGTGAATGCACTACCAATGACGCTAAACACCTCATTCTTTCTAGCAATGCTTCACGAAAAATGTTGATGAACGAACGACAAGGAAGCACAAAAAATGAACATACAGTACACAAGAGTAAATACAAAGTGTTCGTTGTTAGTCGCAAACAGCACAGCAGCTCCAGACAATCAAAACCCAGTGTATTCACATGAGAAGCGGGATCAAAGCAGTTTTCAGGCCTTCCCTCTTAGCTCTCTCCAGCGCTGGAAAGCTTTTCTAATATAACCGGCTCTTAAAATGCTTGCCGGCATAAACCTTCATTCCAGTGATATTATTTTGAGCTGTTTTGAATTGTGTCCCATTTCTCGTTCTACAGTTTTTTTTTCTAATCAATTTTAAATCTCCCTCTTGCTCGTTCTCTCTCCTCGACCATCATACGCCCCCTAATGCTGATTGGTTAGACGTTTGTTATTGGAGTCGGCCTGACTAACTTCTAAACAGTGGATTTGAAATATCACTGAGTCCCCCTTTAAGGGCTGTCTCAATCATAAAATCCTTACAATGCACTGAAATGTTCACTCACTAAAAAGTAACACAATGCACTGTGAAAACCAGGGAGCATCGATGCTCACTACGTTCCCTTAACAGAAGCTCAAAACAAGTCTTGTGAGCCAACTCACTACACACAATGTAGACGCAATAGATGATTTTAAAAATACAAACTAGGGCTGTGCGATAAAAATTGATTTTTCGATTTCAGCTTATAAAAAATGATAATGAAAACAAGATAATTGATGTAAAATGATTATTGTGCCACTACTGCATTCCGTCCAGTGCACCTTCCTTTCTTTCACATGAGCATTTCACAATGAGCGCTGACTTCGGGATGGACAATTTGACAGCTGTTGGCTCAGGCCTCTGGCTGTGCATGGCAGGAGGCAATGGAGAACTTTTGGGGGAAGGAAGGAGAGCTGAGACCACAAAGCGGATGTGAGTCTGACTCACAGGGTTTAGGGGAAGCTGGAGACCGCCACAGAGCTGATGACCAAGTCGGAGAAGAACTGGTGGAGGAAGAGACCCCTATGGAGCCAGCGAAGTGGAAAACCATGGCGCAGCTGAAAGAATGAAGATCCATGGTGGAGCCCAAGTGACCATTGACCATGGCGCAGCTGGGGAATTTGAAGATGGAGGCAGAAGAGAAGACAATCATGATGCTGGTGGAGGAAAAGACTGCTCCAGAGTCCACAGCGGAACTGGTGAAGTTGAAAACCATGAGGCAGAGCTGGATGAGCTGGAGAACCCCAGGGTGGAGGGCCCAAGCACAGCCAAATGCCCGGAAGTCTGTGGTGGAGCCAGGGGGATGACAGACCACTGGGAGTGTAGGGATCGGAGGGCTTAGGCGAGAAGGAAGGACCAAGGAATTGGACAGAACCAAAGTTCATCAGACCAGACAAGACTGGCAGCAGAAGAAGGATGGACAAGTTGATGAGTGCTGACTCCGGGACACACAAGGCCTTTTTCACATTTTTTTATGTTGTTGCTTTAAGCTAAAGTGCTTTAAATCATATATACAGTGGCAAGATTAAGTCTGTGAAGCCTCTAGATTTCGGCACTGGTTACTAATACAATGTGGTCTGATCTTAATTTCCACAATCTGACTAAACTTATAACAGACAGTTGTACTTTTTGCGTTTATACCATATAAGTCACAATGCAGGGTGGAGAAATTAAGTCAACTTTTCAATGTAGTAAGATGTAGACCCTCCTTCCAGCAGCAAAACCTCCACCAAACATTTTTCTGTAGCTGATTATTCGACTTTTGGCCAATTTTGGACTATCCCATTAGTTTATCAATATTTCCGGGTTGTGTTGATGTTAAAGTTTTCTTTAGGTTAGCCCAACGGTCTGACCTGCAAAGTTTATATCTAACTCTGCAGGGCAGTGGGTCCCAAGGAGCAGGGTTGAAAATCTCTGGGGATGCTTCTCAATTTTTATTTGTGCATCCTCGTTTCCTTTCCTTGCTTCCTTTCCTCGCGTCTTAGCTCCACCCCTTCAGGATGCGAGGGAAGGACGCAAGGAAAAGACTCGAGGATGGAGGAATTTAATCAAGTGAAATGATATCCTCGCTCCCTTCAGCGTCATCAGAGCATCACTTCAAAGCGTCATCAGCTGCGCTCGAGGGATCTGCCCATATGTTGTTAAAGTTTGGTTATTTAAAAATATGTATAATATATTAATAAAACATGATGTCCCGTAGAAATATGTGAGATGTAATGTGTATTTAAACTGCAAAATTAAAGCATACATTTAAATTATTGTGACAGATAAGAAGGGGGAGGAGAATTTATGCGTGCGTCGTGTTTCTCGACGAGAAAGACTTCTGCAAAGGATGCCCCTGTGTATCCTCGCTCATGACTCCTCAGGAAGCTTCCTCACTCCTCGATCCTCACCTCCCTCACCTCACCTCACCTCGCGCAATTAGAGAATTGAGATATCCTTCAAGATGGCTGAGCTTGATCGGTTTCCGGGTCATAGGATAGAGGACGGCGGAGCAAGGAAACGAGGAGGGATATTGAGAAGCACCCTGGGTTAGCCAATGCCAGTGCAACATCTCAGTTGGCTTAAGGTCAGAACTCAGGAAAATGTTTTTCAATCATTTATTCAGTCACTTCTTTTTAATTTTTAGTTGATTTACTTTGGATTAGCTGACAAGATGCCTCTCGCTGCCTGTGAGGTGGTACTGAAGCCACCAAGAGATGGTCCTCACTGCAGAACACAAGATCCAAGGGGTGGGGATCTAGATCCAACTCCTCCCACTTTACATATACCTTAACCTACCCGATTCCACCCCTGGATCTCGAGTGTTCTGCAGTAAGAGGCTACTGGCCACCAAAGTACCATACCTGTGAATCCCAGTGCAGAAAGACACAGCCTCCTGCTGTAACTTTAACTGCTGTTGACACTGTTGGACAGTGTCAGGTTTGTTAGCTCCCAGAAACATCTCCAGCTCAAAACTAAAAAAAAAAAAAACACCCAAAAGAAATTAAAACTATAGCCCATTTTCCCCTGCATCCAATCACAGTTGACAGCTGCTTGATTCTAAGTGCCTTCAAACTTCAAATAACCATTTATATTTTATTTATTCTGTGTTTAAAATTGTATTTGGATGATTTTCTAGACTACTTTATATGTAGTGTCTGCATATTTAATTATTTAATCTATATTTTATAGGCTACTTTTTACATTTACTGAATCTTTTTATACATATTTTAGCAAATGTATTGATTGATTTTAATTTTGGATTTTATAATTTTTGAAGCACTTTGCATGATAAATTGTTTAAAATTAGCTATGTATGAACAGTCACAACATATGATACAACGACATAGCTATCCATAAATCTTTATAGTTTAGAAGTTAGTTTTTGCCATAAAAACGTATATTGTCCTTTCATTTCCCCAATTATAATTATTATTATTTTTTTCATACAATGAGATTAAAAATATCAAAAGTCTTTGCTTTTATTTCTCTCCATTTTCGCTGTCCGGCCACTGTCCTGCAGACTTTAGCCAAAAACTCACCCGCCAGTCGTTTTCTAGTAATGAATCTTGAAGACATTAGCTATGTTTCCATCCACTTATTATTGTGTGCATTTTGGGTGGAAACGCCAAGATGTGCATAAAAAACGTATGCGCTCAACTGAAGTGGATAATTTTTCATCCCATAAGAAATCATGCGCATAGACTGGAAACACATTTACAGAATAAACGGCATAACTGGAGTAACCAGCGGACCAATCTTGTTGCACAGCATCTGAAATCTTGTTTTGGTCATTCTGAAATGGCCAAAGTCTGTCGTTCATTAGAACTGTCACGACTGCGTTCTGAAAACAAGATAACATGACCGGGTTTATTGCATTTTATTTGTATGCTCTGAGGCGCAAGTAAATTATCACATGAGATAAAAAAACCCCACAGTGGCTTCTCCTATTGCAGCAAATTAAAAAAAATTCTTAGTGATATTTAGCACCAGTTTATCAGGAAGTTACAATTTTCACGTAACCTCTAGTTTGTGAAGTTTTTACTTTTGCCTATATGTTTATTTCAAGGGTGTTCTTACTTATCCGTACATTTTCACCTTTTCTCCTGTGTTACTTTAGTAAGTTTGTGTAAAAGTGATTTAATTGCCAATCAATTTTTTAGTTAATTTTAACTTTATTTTACTTCATGACTTGTTTAAATAAGGATATTTTTTTACACAAACGCATCGTTTCGCTTCAGAAGGCCTTTATTTACCCCCCAGAGCCGTGTGGAGCACATATTTATGATTGATGGATGTGGATGGAAGCACTTTCTTCAGCTCATACTAGTGACCACCATTCACTGCCATCATAAAGCTCGGATGCGTCAGGATATTTATTAATATTTCTCAGATTGTTTTCATCAGAAAGAAGAGAGTCATATACACCTAGGATGGCTGGAGGGTAAGTAAAGCTTAAGGTAAACGTCAAAGTGAACTAATCATTTAAGGCAGTGGTTCCCAAACTGGGGTACGTGAGGTGACAAAAGGGGGTAGCCTACGCGAACAAAATGCTGAGTAGTTACTTTAATTCTACCTTAAAATATTAAAATCGAGCATGTATTTCTAACTGCCAAAATGTCGTAAATCCAGTACATTTAATCAACTTACCTCATCATTTGCAGCCAAAAACGACTGTATCCACACAAACAGCATGCATATGATAGATTGCGTGCAGACTGCTGCCTTAAATCGCGGTAAATTACTGTCGTTCTCGACAATGTACCTTTGTAAAAGTGGGGATTTAGCACTTACTCGGATGAAGAACAAATTAGACACAGATAGTGGATTAATTTCGATTTAAAGACTCAAACTTTCTCTGATACAAAATCATTCCTTGTGTGAGTTCTTGTATTTAATGATGATAACGAGCAATAATGCAATTGTTCAAATATCCACATGACTGCAAACGTGACATTATTATACAACAGGTCAAAAAACAAAACCTACATTTTTAAACACAGTACTGTCAGTATTTACTCTATTTTGCAATGAAATAATAGTTCTAACGAAAACCACAGCAGAAATACAACACACGTCTGTGTTTCGCGAACAATTCTGCGGCTTTAAAGGAATCGTGAGAGTCAATGATTCATTCACAGCCACTTGCTTCGTTACTGAATGAATGACTCATGACTCAGTCATAAAACAGTGACTTGCTGCCACCTACTGGCGGTTTTAGTTTAATATTTAAAAAGTTTTACTTTTTTACCATCATTGCATATTTCTCTATTGAACATTTTTATATAAACATTATTTATTTTATAAAGTTATTTTCATAAAGGTAAAAATATGCACTGGAAAATCAATTTAGGGGGCAAATATTGTCCCTTAATGGTAAAGGTGTGACTGCAGTCCAAGTGGAAGAGAGGGGGTACGCAGAAAGATGGTAATCCCTTCAGGGGGTACTCCAAGCTTAAAAGTTTGGGAACCACTGCTTTAAGGTTATCTATAAGCTAATGTGCTCCAAAACAATGACAAAATTCACATTTAGAAGATGTAAGCATTCAAAACATTCTCTCACTTCGGCCAATATGGATCAAAGATTTTGATGACATCACCCTGCACTTCAGCTTCTCATCAGATTGTGTCTAATCAAATGCTCTCTAGAATCTGAAGCATCCCACCCTCTACACTATAAATAGAAACTGAAGCTGCGACTGAAATCGGCCACTTGTTCACACATTACTGTTCTATATGGTGAATGGCACATAGATACTGCACTATTGGGAATGGGGAATGATTCAGACAGTGTAAATATAGTCTCAGTCTCAAACGTCACGCCCATTGACATTTGGCTGAACTTCTGATGCATATCAGAATCAGAAGAATCAGAAAGAGCTTTATTGCCAGGTATGTTGTTTACACATACTAGGAATTTGTTTTAGTGACAGAAGCTCCACAGTGCAACAGAGTAACAGCGACAAGACACGACACATAATAAAAAGAATAAAATAATAATATACAAATTTAAAAGATAGACAGTGCAAAAAAAAAGCAAAAAACAATATATAATATAGACAATTGTATGTAGTTATGTGTGCAAATTTGAAATATAAGTGTTTTAAGTAAATAATGTGTAATAGTGTAATAGTGTTGTGTGTTCCATGTTTGTCAAGTGTTCATGAGATGGATTGCCTGAGGGAAGAAACTGTTCCTGTGTCTGGTCGTTCTGGTGCTCAGGGCTCTGTAGCGTCGACCAGATGGCAACAGTTCAAAGAGGGAGTGTGCTGGATGTGAGGGGTCCAGAGTGATCTTCTTTGCCCTTTTTCTCACTCTGGATAAGTACAGTTCTTGGAGAGTGGGGAGGGTTGTGCCAATGATTCGCTCAGCAGACCGGACTACCCTCTGTAGTCTTCTGAGGTCAGATTTGGTAGCTGAGCTGAACCAGACGGTAATTGAAGTGCAGAGGATGGATTCAATGATGGCAGAGTAGAACTGTTTCAGCAGCTCCTGTGGCAGGTTGAACTTCCTCAGCTGGCGAAGGAAGTACAACCTCTGCTGGGCCTTTTTCACAGTGGAGTCAATGTGAATGTCCCACTTCAGGTCCTGTGAGATGGTGGTGCCCAGGAACCTGAATGACTCCACTGCAGTCACAGTGCTGTTCATGATGGTGAGTGGGGGGAGAGCAGGGGGGTTTCTCCTGAAGTCCACGATCATCTCAACTGTCTTGAGCGTGTTCAGCTCCAGGTTGTTAAGACTGCACCAGACAGCCAGCTGTTCAACCTCCAGTCTGTAAGCAGACTCGTCTCCGTCCCGGATGAGGGCGATGACTGTGGTGTCGTCCGCAAACTTCAGAAGCTTGACAGAGGGGTCTTTAGAGGTGCAGTCGTTGGTGTACAGGGAGAAGAGCAGTGGGGAGAGGACACAGCCCTGAGGGGCGCCGGTGCTGATGGTGCGGGTGCTGGATGAGAATTTTCCCAGCCTCACTAGCTGCTGCCTGTCTGTCAGGAAGCTGGTGATCCACTGACAGACAGAGGTGGGCACGGAGAGCTGAGTTAGTTTGGGCTGGAGGAGTGATGGGATGATTGTCCTTCAGAGTTAGACACTCTGAAGGGGATAATACTGGTCTGGCAGTTTCCTTCGACAGGGCTCCGGTCAGAGAGAAGGGCACGGAGAAATTATTCCAGCAAACTTTAATATTGTAGTTTGGGTACAAGCATTGATGTACAAGGAGGTATATATGTGGGGTGTGTGTATGTGTGTGGTCTATAAAAGAAACAAAGAATGAAATAATATTACTCACAATGTACAAAGTATAAAAAATATGTACAAAGGTATACAGTAATATCCAATGTAAAAATAAACATTGAATCAGAATACTGAAATATAATAATTTGGTCAAATAACCTGAAAGGAGTCATAAACAACTAATATACAGGCATACGAAAGGTTAATGAGGCAAAGTTGGAATACTAAATGGATTTGGTGGTCTTCGATTCCCTCTAGTGGAAGCGAGCGCAACTGCACCCCATTCGCCCAGCACCTGAGGGGCGCATGGCCAGGGAGTGTCGAACTACACTCTAGGTGTGTCTGACAGCGACACAGAGGCTAAACACGATTTAGCAGTAGGACTAAAGGGCATAAGAACTGAAATATAGCACTCGAGAATACGGCTTAAGGCTGAAATAATGTAAAGGAAACAATCTCCAGTCTAACCAGGCTTATAACATGTTCACGCGATACCTATTAACTAAAGAAATACACACGGAAGTATCAAACCATGCGTATAATATACGTGACATGAAAACAGGTGAGAGTATACAACATCTAAACAAATCCGATGGCAATATTTGCATCCTAGTGCAAGATGAAACTTACTTTCGATTAGGTTACGCACACGCGAGCCACCATCCCACAGAATGCGGAGTCGGAATGAGGATGTGATGCGCTCGGAAAGGAAATGACATCACTACAGCTTCAAATAAATGACAGGAAATAAAAGACTTTCCGACAATGGTGTTAAAAGCAGAGCTGAAGTCCACAAACAGGATCCTCACATAAGTCCCTGGTCTGTCCAGATGCTGGAGAACATAATGCAGTCCCATATTGCCTGCATCATCCACAGACCTGTTTGCTCGATAAGCAAACTGCAGGGGGTCCAGTAAGGGTCCAGTGATGTCCTTCAGATAAGCCAGAACCAGTCTTTCAAATGACGTCATGGCCACAGACGTTAGAGCCACAGGTCTGTAGTCATTAAGACCAGTAATTTTGGGTTTCTTTGGGACGGGGATGATGGTGGAGCGTTTGAAGCATGTGGGGACTTCGCACAGCTCCAGTGATCTGTTGAAGATCTGTGTGAAGATGGGGGCCAGCTGGTCAGCGCAGGTTTTCAGACAGGCTGGTGAAACGCTGTCTGGGCCTGGTGCCTTTCTTCTCTTGTTCTTTCTGAAGACATGAACTGAACTGAACTGAACTGAAGTGGAGGAGTGGGGGAGAGGGGGGTTGTTGGAGGTGTTAATGGTGATTTCTCAAACCTGCAATAAAACTCGTTCAGATCGTCTGCCAGTCGTTGATTCGCCACAGAGCTGGGGGATGGTGTCTTGTAATTGATGTCTTTCAGACCTTTCCACACTGAAGCTGTCTCATAAGAAGAGAACTGATTCCGAAGTTTATCAGAATAATTCCTCTTTGCCACTCTAATCTCCTTTTCCAGTGTGTATTTGGCCTGTTTGTACAAGACTCTGTCCCCTTTTCTGCGAGCATCTTCTTTGGCCTGACGGAGCTGGCTGAGTTTTGCAGTGAACCAGGGTTTGTCATTGTTGTAAGTGAAGTGAGTCTTTGTAGGAATGCACAAATCCTCACAGAAACTGATATATGATGTAACAGTCTCTGTGAGCTCGTCCAGATCGCTGGCAGCAGCTTCAAAAACACTCCAATCAGTCCATTCGAAACAGGCTTGTAAAGCCTGCTCTGTTTCCGTGGTCCATCTCTTCACAGTCTTTGCTACAGTTTTAGCTGATTTCAGTTTCTGCCTGTAGGTCGGTATGAGATTAACTAAACAGTGATCAGAGAGCCCCAAAGCTGCCCGTGGGACAGAGTGATATGCATCCTTTATTGCTGTGTAACAGTGATCCAGTGTATTACTGTCTCTGGTGGGACAAGTAACATGCTGCCTGTATTTTGGAAGTTCACGTGAGAGAACCGCTTTATTAAAGTCCCCGAGAATGATTAGAACAGAGTCCGGGTGTTGTTGCTCGCTCTCTGTGATCATATCAGCGAGTATCTGTAAAGCCGAGCTCGACCTGCGCTTGCGGAGGAATGTAGACGCTCACCAGAATGAACGAGCAAAACTCCCGCGGCGAATAGAACGGTTTGCAGTTAATGAAGAGTGTTTCAAGATCTGGACAGCACATCTTCTTTAACACAGTTACATCTGAACACCACCTTTCGTTGATGTAAAAGCACGTCCCGCCGCCGCGTGATTTCCCCGTTGATTCTGCGTCGCGATCTGACCTAAACAGCTGAAAGCCCGGCAGACTTAACACGCTGTCCGGAATGGCGTCGTTCAGCCAGGTTTCCGTGAAGCACAGATCAGCCGAGTTAGAAAAATCCTTATTTGTCCGGAAGAGCAGAAGGAGTTCGTCCGTTTTGTTGGGCAGAGAGCGGAGATTCGCCAGATGGATGCTGGCGAGCGGCGTTCTTAATCCACGCTGTCTGAGCTTCACGAGAGCGCCGGCGCGCTTCCCCCGTCTGCGCCTCCTGAAGCGTCTAAACAGCGCTGCCGCTCCGCTGACAACAACATTCAACAAAACGTCTGAATAATCGAAATCCGGTAAAAGATTTTGTGGTGTGTACTGCCGAATGTTCAGCAGTTCATCCCTGGTAAAACTGATGGTGTTTGAAAAACAAAAAACAGGAAAAACTAACAAAAACAGAACAAACACTGAAGAGCTAAGCACTGAGGCTGCCATGCGTGGCGCCATCTTGTTAGGCAAACACTTCAGGATTTTCGAAGTCGTCATCTGGTTGGTTGAATTCTACAGGATGTCCAGGATACGTGTGTGTCGCATTCTTTAATGGTCCACCTGGAAACAAATGCCGTGACGCCAAACCCCCTCGTGGAAGAAGAACTGCGTCGTGTTTACAACTGTGACAATAAGCGCTTATCAGGATCAACTAAACGCTGGATTTTCAAAAGTATATCAAGTTTGCGGCTCCATTGTTGCAGTAACTTGTACAACATTCTTGAATTTATCATTTATTAGATGCACGCTGGTCCGTTATGGTTGGGACATCGCCCCTAAATATGACGCGGAACAAAACTAACTGTGAACTGTTGTGTTACATGTTAGTCAAACGTCTATCTGCCATCAGTCTGAAGGTCTGGCTATGCGAGAATAGTGAAAATATGCTTTCCAGTGTGGGGAATGAAGTCTGGTTTACTTTAGTGTCACACAAACTGCCGCAGTGCGCACACATTCGGCTCCGGTCCGGAGACACGAGAGCACAGAGCGGATGATATGAGTTGACGCAGACCACAAAACGTATCGGACCCATTTGAATTCTACACAGAATGTTGTATTTTAAAGTGAAATGGAGGAGATTAGAGGAGAAACATTTAGATGGACTCGGCCTTAGAAACAGCACTGAGGAGTAGAAAAGGAAACGCCGGTGCCATGCACCAAAATAAATTACACACTTTTTAAACTACACATCCTCAGCAAGATTGTTCACTGTTTTTGCTTTAGCAAGTTTCATATTAAATCTAAACGGTGAATCTATTAGACTGTGGCTGTCAACTGCGGCTTTACCAAGCTCAACGGCTCTGGCTGAGCTGTGATATAAACAAAACGCTTTTGTATATTTTTAAAAAGGGAAGGAGCCGCTCAATATGTCCCAGCCTGTCTTCCTGTCTCAGTGGAAATTACATCAACACACTGAATAACGCTGCACGTTTCAAGGCACTTCAGAGGGCCTTTAATTATTTCACTGCTATTTAAATGGGTCAGCGAACTCTAAAGGCTGGAACACACCAAGCCGACGCCAACGAACTAGTGGCGACAAAAGCAGACTGCGGGGTTGGCTCACGTCGGCAGCATCTAGGTCCAAAGTTGCCCTGATACACCAAACCGACGCTCGACACCCGACGGCCAAGTAGCACGTCCGTTCTGCGCCTGCGTAAGAATAAATGCCTTTCCGTACCAGCAGGTGGCAGTAGCTGAACAGCATTCAGAATGATCAGATGGCCCGACTGACCGATGAGCTCCGACGCCGATTTAACGTCAAATCGGCTGAAAAAAAGCCAACGAGGACCAACTTCAGCCGACGGTGCGAAACACACTGAGAAAACTTAGTCGGCCGACGAACAAAAACTGCCCAACGGCCGACCGTCGGCTTGGTGTGTTCTGGGCTTAAGAAACACATGTGACTCAGCAGCACAACGATAAACATCCAGATAATTGCAGTAATGCAAGTCTATTAAAAAATTTTTCTTTATCACATTTATTTTCGTTCAGTAAATGTCTGCATGCTCCAATTTGGTATGTTGGGATTTTTTTCACATTTTGAATCACAAATAACAGGTAAAAATAAAACAAGGGCAATAATTCAGCACTTAATAATATCTGCTAATATTGCTCTTATCATCTTGTATCTCCAATTGTACTGACATTCCATTTAATTTTGGGCAATGCTTCTTTCTGTGAATCTGTGCAGTTCTGGAATGGCCGAATCTCTTTCCACATTGATGGCATTGATACGGCTTCTCTCCAGTGTGAATTCTTTCATGTCCTTGCAGGCCTCCTAACTGCTTGAAACTCTTTTCACAATATGAACACTTGTAAGGTCTTTCTCCGGTGTGGATCCTTCTGTGCACTTTCAACTCAGTGGCTGTAGTAAAGGCTTTACCACAATCAGAGCACAAATACTCTTTGAGACCAGTGTGTATTTTCTGATGGTCTTTAAAACGGCCCAGCCATGAAAATGCCTTTCCACAAATAGAACACAAGTAAGGCTTTTCTTTTGAGTGAACTTTCATGTGGCCCTTTAAATCTGATTCCTTAACAAACTTTTTATCACACTGATCACAATCAAATGGCTTTTCTCCAGAGTGAATGAGCTTATGAACTTTAAGACTTCTTGACCATTTAAAACTCTTTCCACACTGATCACATGTGAACGGCTTCTCTTCAGTGTGAATTCTTATATGAATCTTAAAGGCTCCTTTCTGTGTGAAACTCTTGCCACACTGAGGGCATGTAAATGGCTTCTCACCAGTGTGAAGTCTTGTGTGAATCCGAATGGTTGTTTTATATTTGAAACTCTTTCCACATTGAAGGCATGTGAAAGGTTTCTCTCCAGTGTGAACTCTTATGTGATCCTTGAGGCTTTCTTTACGCGAGACGCTCTTTCCACATTGAGGGCAAGTAAAAGACTTTTTGGCTTCTGCTCTTTGAGATATTTTTTGTCCTTGTATTCCCCCAGATATGGCATCATGAAGTTCCTGATACTGGCGTTTCTTCTCCATTTCATTCAATTCTTCACTTTTCTCTTGCATGCTCATGTCTAAAATGAAAAAAATATATATATTTTTTTTTTTTACATGTGATTTTTAAATGTCACTTCTATTTGTCCTTGGCCAATTGTTACAACTTTGCTATTTTTGCTTCTATAAATATGTAACAACTTACGATTCTATTAATCAGTCAGAAAATGTGTTACATTCACATTTTTTCAATAGTCATTAATGAAGAATCAAGAACGGACACCAACCTCTTTGTTCCTCAGAATCTTCGTGTTTCACTCGGCATGCTTCTGAATTTCCCATATTGTCATTCTCCTCTTTAATAAACTCCCTATTTACAACGTCACAGCTCATTGCTATGTGGTATGGAGGACCAGATCTGAAAAAAAGTGATTATGCAATACATACAATTAATTCATACATTACTTCATACAATTAATTCCACTTTAAATTAAATGCATTTTAAGTTTTAAATGAGACCACTGTGTCTGACACTGGATACAAAAAGAAGAGCTTCTAATAGAGTAATTGTAAGGGGTGTGCGATATGCATGTTTGACAATAACATGATAATTGTTATTTTAACAACGTGGAAGCTGACATTATCGAGTATGTCACTCACTTTGCAAACAAAAACACACCATGATGAGTACTAGAAAGCAGTTAAAATGCCCCCAAATTTCAAGATATGGGGGCAAAAATGCCCCTATATGAGTTTTTGGCATATATTTCTATATGATCCAGTTAAACAGCATCATACAAACAAGAGTGCTGTTCTCAGTCCTCAAATGGAATGCACGACTGCAATTATTGAATTGTTGATATTGATTTTATACAATAGTTCAAAGGGCTCATATGATGCTATTTTATTGTTTGTAATAGAATAGGTTAACGTGCTTTTAATGCTCAAAAAACACAATATTTTACACATTCTGTACAATATTGCAGTATGTCTATTCCCAGTCTGTCTGAAATGCGCTGATTTCTACAAAGCCCCTGCTTCTGAAAAGCTCAGAGTGCTCTGATTGGCCAGCTGACCCAGTGGATTGTGATTGGCCTAAAACCTCAAGCATATCTGAAATGTAACGCCCCTTACCATAATCGCGAGCTTCAGCTTGCAAGGTTTTCTAAAGCAATTGTAAACACAGTTAGGGTTGTATTTACTTATCAGTTTAATCTTAAGAAATTCTGAAAATGCGGATGATCAAGCAGATAAATTGGAAACAATATTGCTAGCATGACTTGAGCAGAATGTTTCACAGTGGTAATTTTTTATTTTGTTACACTCTTACCTTTTAGACAGATAGATGTTCTCTGTTAGATAGAATAAATCCCTTTGTGGAACACTATGAGCTTTGTAACTTTGCAGATCTTATACATGCACAAACAAATATATTACACTAAAGGAAAACATTACAATGATTTTGGCCGATAGCTGATACCGATATACATTTTTTTCTTTGTTTGGAAACATCACCAAGTCTCTCTTCTGTGCAAGAATTATAAATTAATTATTTTATATTTCAATTAGTATTGATAGAAACTTAATTTTTTTTCATTCTGGTTTCAGAGCTCTGAGGTCTCTTTACCAATAGGTTACTTGTTAGAGTTAAATAAAAGTTCTTTTTTTAATAAGAGTACATTAAAAGCACTGAAACTAACAATAAGAAAGTCAATCACTGTTTTTTTTTTTTTTTCCCCCAGACAGATGCAGTTGTAACCTAAATATTTTATTTTCGGATTTAAAGGGGTGATGAATTGAGAAATCTAGATAGGTCATATGCCGCCTCCACAGAAGAAATCAATGCCTACATTGTTGCAATGTTAGTCCCGCCCACTGGCGTGTTAGTGAGATGACGATGAGAGCGATACAGGACTATAAATAACATTACCTTTCAAAGGATCCTAATGCTAGGAATATGGTTATTTATTTTCAACACTGTGGATTCTTTGGTAAATCAGTCTCATTTATGCGTAGGCTTAGCAAACAGACTTTTACGATATGGACTCGACAGTAATGCAACAATATGTAAGTAACTGTGGTAATTCTAATGCCTGATCTGATATGTAATGTTTCATGTGCAGTCAGATATTCTTTGTCTATGTGTCAGTAAATCAAACCAGTGACTAAACGGTCAGCTCCACATTCTTTCTGTAGGATGAATATAATCTGTTATTTAAACAGTGATTAAATTATATATAGAAAGTGATCAAAGAACGCTTCCTTTACAATCACTGGAGCTATCAATCAAACAGCGCAAGTTTATCAGTGACTGAGTTCTGGACTCACACCAAAACTCCCGTTTTATTCAACAAATCTCTTAGTTACATCGCGTTTGCACTTAAGATGAACGCATTCGTTAGTTTGCAATGACGAGATCACCGCTTTCATGTGCTCAACAACATGTCTGTGATCGGCTACAATGTTCATCACTGTAACCTTTCATGCCACAATCTAAATATAATGCCATACAGTGCATGCATAATTATTTAAGTTTTCTTATTTTTTTTTTCCAGGCACATTTTACTAATTCCAGACCACATCATCTTAATCTTAATAACTACTATTAGTTTTGCATTTAATCATTTATAAGTGATATACAATTGTTCATGAAGGCTGTAAATGAAAAACGCCTTATATTCAGGCGTGCATAATTATTAGGCAGGTTTTCTTTTACAAGCAAAATGAGCCAAAAAAGAGATTTAACTCAGACTGAAAAGTCAAAAATTAATAAATGCTCATGAGAAGGATGCAATATTAATGCAATACTAGAAATTGGAGAAGAAAAGACACGTTAACTACAAAATAATTTAGAATTAATAAAAATAATTAAGTGTGAAACCATCAGGAACCATTCTCCAGCGCCACAATTTTCCAGAACTGCAACCAACCTGGAGTCTCCAAAAGCAAGGTGTCAGGATCTGTTTGACAGCTCCAGCTCGTGTTGTTTGATTGACAGTTCTAGCGATTGTAAAGAGAGCGTTCTTTGATTGCTTTCTATATGCAATTTAAATAACAGATTATTTTTATCCTACTAAGAGAAACAACGTGAAGTTGACCATTTAGTCACTGGTTTGATTTACTGACACATAGACAAAGAACATCCGACTGTACATGAAACATTACATATCAGAGCAGACATTAGAATTAACACAATTACTTACATGTTGTTGCATCACTGTCGAGTCCATATAGTAAAAGTTTGTTTGCAAAGCCTGTGCCAAAATGCGACTGATTTACCAAAGAATCCACAGTGAAATGAACCGAATACAAATAAATGCTTAGCTGAGAAATTCACATTATTGAAAATGAATAACCATATTCCTAACATTAGGATCCTTTGAAAGGTAATGTAATTTTTGTCCTGGATCACTCTTCTCTCCTCCTCATCTCACTAGCACGCCGGTGGACCAGGCTAACGTTGCAATGATGAAGTAGATGTCGATTTCTTCTGCAGAGGCAGCATTTCACCTATCTATGGCACATTCCAGGATCAGTTGTTCACTGCGCCTGGTGTCAATAAAAGCTTTTATTGGACTAATAAGGAAGTTTCAGTTCTGAAACTTACAGGATATTCTTATAGTATGATGACCTCATATCAAAACAAAAGCTCAAGGAAAGGTTGATTTCTTAATTCATGATCCCTTTAAGGCTTGAATACCTCTGCTCCCAACCACTAGAATATGGACATAATTTTTACTGTATCTTCTGATGACTAGGGATGGGCATTTCAAGCAAAAATAATATTCGAAGATCGCTGGGAATTATTCGAATATTATTCGAAAATCGCACCCCTCCTCCGCATGCACGGATCACGCTTGTATAGGCTACACACACATAAACGGAAAGAGAGAGGAAGAGAGACCATTCACGCTTTCAATCTTTTTTCCACGGTCATTCATAACGGTGCGGAGCAGACTGAAAATGCTCGCTCTCCGCACCATTCTGAACACCCGTACGGCCGTGAGCCTTTAACTTTCACTTTCAAATTAGCGCCAACTCGGTAGCGGCGATTGCTTGAATGCTGGGTTCATTGTTATTTTTTAATGAAAAACACAACAACAAAGCAGTACAATGACAAACCCGCTTAAATGGATGCTTTTACATTTCGATTTGAAGCAAGACTGTCAAGACGACGGTGGAAGTTAAGAGTGAGGCTTAGTGAGGTGAAATCTGACTGACTGTTGCTGATTTGTGCTGCGACTCTCGTTCGGCTCGCGCTGAATTGAGCAGACACATTTAGATTTTAATTGTAGTGTCTGTTCTCTTACTGAACTAAATGATTTTTATTACTATAAAAAAAATCTAAACGACGGTGGGTGGCGGTGCCGCGGTGGGCAAGTGATGATGCCAGTGTGGCTGAACACCAGGAACACCGCCAACAGCAGGCCTACCTCAAGCAAGCGGGAAGGAAGTCGACCGGAAGTTGAAGTCGGCCGCGTGCCGCCATCTTGTAGCAGAACTTCACTTGCGTTAGCATCCCATTGACTCCCATTCATTTTGGCGTCACTTTGACAGGAAATAACTTTACATCTGAGGCGTTTAAAGACTCCATTTGTCCATTATTTATTTCTAAAGATACACGACAATGTGTAAAGGGCTCCATTACCTTCTATGTTACATTATGGCCCCGTAGAAACAGTTTTTGTAAAAATAGGCTAACGATTGCGTCATAACCACTCGACTCTCTGTCGCACAGTAGAGAAATTACCGTACAGACAGGAGGAGAAGCTCGCAGGCAATCGGGGAGACGTCAAGAGAGAAGCCCATAGATATAGAGTCCATAAAAGCAACGGGACAAAATATTTCAACAACGTTTTTGGGGAAATGGAAATAATTCGGTACTCCCCGCTCAAGCTCGCCGTCTCTGCAAAATTAACGATGGCAGTTTGAACGCACAGCTACTAGAAGATTTACATCTGTCAGACAGGTTGCTGACGTCATCAAGCTTAGTTTGAGTCTGCGCGTCAGAAACGGAAGTGCTAAAAATCGCTAAAAATGGGCTTCACTTACTCAATTGAGTTCCAATGGGGTCGCTGATCCATTTCTTTTACTGTCTATGACCTCAAGCCATAATGATTTTAGGCTGCCTAAACCAAGCGGCAACCTCCCCCAGTTTCTCGTGAAGCCAATACGGACGTGACTTAAACTGCAATTCATCGACTGGCCGCTAGGGACAGGCTCCAAAAGAGAGCAGAAGCTCATTGACCCCCATGTTAAAATGCCCAACTTTACAGCAGAAAAAAACATGTTTACATCTTGGTACAAATTGTGGTTTTGGTCTATATAGCTAATTTTGCCCTTCATGACAACTCTGAGGGGAGGGAATTTTTTTATATTTTTTTATAACTCATCCGTTTAAATTATTATATTATATAGCTTTCCTGTAGCTCAGTGGTTAGAGCATGGCACTAGCAATGCCAAGGTCATGGGTTCGATCCCAGGGATTGCACATACTCGGATACAAATGTATAGGATAATGCAATGTAAGTCGCTTTGGATAAAAGCGTCTGCCAAATGCATAAATGTAAATGTAAATGTATTAAGCCTTAAAGTTCTACATAATTAAGGGCGTGGTCACTTGAGTGACAGGTAGATTGCCGCTGCTGTCATGTTACCTCAGCTAATTCCAGCCGCTGAATTTGGCATCTCAGCCGTATTTGTGCTTTTTTACTGGATTATTTTATACAATTATAAAATAATATGGCTTGCTGCGTTAATGGTCGAGACTCAAGATGTGTGTCTGTGTAGATGTGCTCGCATGCGGAAGATAAACAGAACACGTTGCTGGATCGTGGCATTGGCTGAAAGTTTTGTTTGTGAGATTTATTACAATGACAATGGCGGGAGGATATAAAACTCCCACAGCACTGCTTGGATATTATAACTAAAACTGCTGCATTTTGAAAAATTATACTTTGGACGCAGGCTCATTTATTTGTGACATACAGTGGGTACGGAGAGTATTCAGACCACCTTAAATTTTTCACTCTTTGTTATATTGCAGCCATTTGCTAAAATCATTTAAGTTAATTTTTTCCCCTCATTAATGTACACACAGCACCCCATATTGACAGAATTGAAGGAAAGATAATGAGGAAGACATTTATTTTGGCATTGCATGCAACATTTAAAGCCACGAATTTGAGACTTCCTGCTTTGATTTAAGACTTTTTAAGACCTTAATTTGTGGAAGAGCGAAATTAGACTTTTTAAGACCCACAGAAACTCTGATAAAATGTAAAAATCTATTTAAACTTATTGGATATGTTAATTTCTATCACTGTTGCGAACATACACCGCACAGAATATGCAAAAATATCAAAATCTCCAGAAGTCAGCCCCAGTAAACACAGAACGTTCCCATATGGTTCCCGTTTGGTTAATTTTTTGGGGAACCAAATAAGAACGTTCTGAGAACGTTCTCTATTGGTTCCTTTTTTTTAACCTAAAGAGAACGTTCTGGGAACGTTCCCTGTAGGTTATTTTTTGGGTTCATTTTATAACCTAAAGAGAACGTTCCCAGAACGTTCCCTGTTGGTTATTTTTTGGTTTTATTTTTATAACCTAAAGAGAACGTTCTGGGAACGTTCCTGCAGGTTCTTTTTTTGGGATAGTTGTACAACCTAAGGAGAACGTTCCCAGAACGTTCTCTTTAGGTTATAAAAATAAAACCAAAAAATAACCAACAGGGAACGTTCTGGGAACCAGAAACGAACGTTCCCGGAACGTTCTGGGAACCAAAAATTGTTAGCTGGGGCTGTCCTTGTTGAAGTCCTAAACCTGCCAAGGCAACAACACAATAAAAAAACAAAAAAACCGTTGTCTTTATCGTCATCAACAAAATCCCAGAATATCTTGATATCGAGACATCAGCCCTATGTTTGCTCGCTTCCGTATGTAATCATTGGCATAAAAGTCATTTTTTCATGCTGTTAAGTGGACCAACAGTCACGTGCACACTGCAAAGATTCGGGAGTGAATAATGCATTTAAATGCGGGAGTGAAGCCGCTAAACTACGAGTCACTGAACAGATTGAGATGAATGAAATAAAAACATTCTCAAATGCTCTCTGACTCCGGGTTCCCTCAATGAATCTATGCGATTTCCAGACAGCACTGAGTCAACTTCAGTTACAGAAAGTCAAATATAAGACATTAAAATTACTCCTAATATCAAGAAGAAACGATAAGAACAATAACTTAATTGAACTAGAACCAGCACTTACCAAATTCTCCAGAAACAAGAGCAGAGGGCTGAAGAGTTTTGAGTTGTTGTTGTTCTTCACGTGTTGTTATTGGCGGGTGGCAAAGAAACTTAAGATGAATTACCGCCACCTACTGGACTGTAGTGTAGAGCTTGATGCGTAAGGGGGGAAAGCGTATAAAGTGTTGCAAAACCAAATTTTAAGACATAACACAAATAATCGCATCAAGGACAGGGAAAATATTAAGAATGCATTTAAATATACTTTAAGGTGTTTATAAGCTGCTTTCTAGATTAACTAATTAGATAGGCAACTTTCTTTCTAGTGTTTTTTTTTTTTTTTTTAGAACATTAGGCCTATGTAAACAAAGAAAGGACCTCCTTATTAGTGTTATTCCAGACACACGTGCAATTGATTGAAATTAAAATTAAAATTTAAACCTCAAATGCCACAGTATCTTTTTACCTGCATTTTGGATTATGGGATGCACTTCAGGTTTGGGGAAGTTCCTCTCAAAAAAAACGAAACAAGTAATTTCAAATCATAATGTTACACTACAAATAATCCTTATCTATCAGTTTGACTGAATGAGCTGCAACATTTCCTTCATGTTCTACTTTCAGATGTCAGGAAAATAACTTGGTATTTTAATGTGACATGATATATAAGAATATCTATGGCAAGAGCTCTTTTCAATCGCTGCATTATTTTCCTCCTGATTATTTTTTTCTCTCCTTTGTTTTCTGCTGTAACAGTATGAAAAAATACATAGGCCTTGGCTACTTTTCATTTGTAGTCTGCTCTCCTGAGTCCTGATTTAATTTATATATTTTATGAAAAATTAACTGGAATGCACTAAGAATCTTGTTTTTCTACCCTAATCCTTACGTCTCTTTCCAGGTTTGTTTTCGCATGAATGCTTTAAAGTGTAATTGTCTCCCCTTTTCACTATTAGTAATGTTTACTGGAATGTTTCTAAAGCAGGTAAATATTTTTGTCTGTCAAAATGATGGAAATAACATTGAAATATTTGGCTGATCACTAATACAGACATATTACTACTGTAATATTAAATATTAAGTGTCTTAGAGGGCCACTGTCCTGCTCCAACTTGCCTCTACACACCACCCTGGAAGTTTCTAGTATGACTAGTCATACCTTGATAAGCTGGTTCAGGTGTGTTTAATTGGGGATGGAGCTAAACTTTGCAGGACAGTGGCCCTCCAGGAGCAGGATTGGACACCCCTGGTCTAGCCAGTCGAGCTTTGAGTTGAACAGAAAGACAGCTATACCACACACATATTCCAACACTCTGCATTAGAGATTGATAACATATTTACTTTTTTAGGAGATTAAGGTCCTATACTTGGAATTTGTCCTTTGCATTTAACCCATCCAAGTTAGTGCACACACATTAGGATTAGTGAGTAGTGAACACAAACACCCAAAGCACTGGGCTGCCATTTTGCTGCGGCGATTGGGGGCTTTGCTCAAGAGCACCTCAGTCATTTCCTGCCGGTATTGAGAATCGAACCCGCAACCTTCGGGCTACCAGTCTGTCTCTCTTCTATTACTTCACATGCTGTCATTAAATTTTTTTTCTTTTCTTTCTGTTATCTTTCAAAGTAAAACAGCTTTAATATAAAACAATATTATAAAACAGGAAGAGATCAAATATTTTTTTTAACAATAATTCAGTAATTCTTCAAATTTGAACTATAAAGGCTACAAAGGTTATCATATTACCTGCAATTTTAAATTCAGTAACTTAATTAAATTGTATAAATCAGCCTACAATAACATGTAATATAGCTAACACACATATTTAGTAACTTATTGAATTTATTCACAAAATATAAAAAGGAACATTATTGGGGTAAACCTCATGTTGTTCCATTTGTCTGTTGAACACAAAGGGAGATAATACACAGAATCTTACCTTTAGTTACCATTCACTGTTAATACCTAGTCCCTAGTTAATACCATCCCTAGTTAATATGAGAGGAAACATGTATTTAAGTCTAAAATAAGAAATTTCTGTTGCACAATATTTAGCAGAATCATGCAGTAAACAACACTGAGATACAATGATTTGCATATGTATCAAGCGCAATGCGCCATGACATACTACGCTAGTACGTCATGTCATTGTGTACTACATCACAGAAGTTAACACTTTTTGGACGTACGTTGAATGCGTATGGCTGTCCCGCTGGAAGCTCGTTATTTTTCTTTATAAAGTTTTAAATAAGGATTCGTTTTACGGTCTCTTTATGAACTTTTTGAAGAGCCAAAGTGGTAGTTGTGTAGCTGTATACCCAAATGTATACTTTCACATAAGACATTTTTTTGGTTTTCAGTGTAGAACCACAGTGTAGAACCATATTAAGCATCTTATTGCACTTGAACAATTTAAATCACTTGAACATTTAAACTGACATGACTAAAAAACATGCAAATGATTTTTGTGACGATTCAGTACTGACACAATTGGTCCAGTGACATTCCTGTCAACTGTCCCAAGCGAATTTCACAGACTGGACTCTGTTGCACTAGGAAACATCGAGTCCTAAGTCAAGTCTGAGTAAAAATACACCCGAGACTGTGATAAGTGCAAGTCCATTAAAAGTTGTACTCACAAGCTTGAGTACCAAAACTCTAGTCTGTACCAATATCAGTAAAATTTCATGGTTCTCGGTACACATTTCGGTATCAGAGCAAAACTGTATGGTAGAGCTGCACGATTCTGGATAAATTGAGAATTGAGATTTTTTGGTTGTTGTTTCAAACACGATTATTCCACGATTCTGAACAGACAAGAGACAACTAAACAAAATAACAAGTAATTTACTAGAGGTTCTGACAAAATGTTAACTGTTGATTTGAATGAATTATTATATTTTTTTAAAAATTGGTTTTAATAAAAGATTCAATGACTCACTCATAAATACTTTAATTAATACAGTGGTGCTCAGAATTATTGGCACCCTTGGTAAATATGATCAAAGATGACTGTAAAAACAAATCTGCATTGTTTATCCTTTTGATCTTTAATTCATAAAATGAGTAAAAATCTAACCTTTCATTGAAGGAAAAGAATTGAAAGTGGGGGGGAAATCACATTATGAAATAAATGTTTTTCTCCAAAACATGTTGGCCATAATTATTGGCACCCCTAGAATTTTTTATGAGTAAAATATCTCTAAAGTATATTCCCAGTCATATTTACATTTTTTTAGCACACCAGGGTGATCATAAACATGAAGTTGTCCAGCCATGACTTCCTGTTCCACAGGAGTACAAACATGAGGAAACACAAAGGCCAAATTCCCTTAATCATTCATCACAATGAGTAAAACCAAAGAATATAGTTCTGATGTGCAGCAAAAGATTGCTGAGCTTCACAATATAGAAAGTAGCTGTAAGAAAATAGCTAAAGCATTGAAAATCCCCATTTCCACTATCAGGGCAATAATTAAGAAGTTTCAATTAACTAAAGATGTTACGAATCTGCCTGGAAGAGGACGCGTGTCTAAATCGTCCTAATGCGCTGTGAGGAGGAGAATTTGAGTGGCCAAAGACTCTCCAAGGATCACAGTTGGAGAATTGCAGAGATTAGTTGAGCCTTGAGTCTCAGAAAGCGATAAAAAATATCAAACAGCACCTACATCCCCACAAGTTGTTCAGGAGGTTTTCAAGAAAAATCCTCTGCTCTCATCCAGAAACAATCTCCAGTATATTAAGTTGTCAGACATGATTGGAACTTAAAATGGGACCGGCTTCTATGGTCAGATGAAACTAAAAAAAAGAGCTTTTTGGCAGCAAACCCACCAGATGGGTTTGGTGCACACATGGATAAAAAGTACCCCATGTCCACGGTTAAATATACTGCTGGATCTTTAATGTTGTGGGCCTATTTTTCTGCTGGAAGTCCTGGACATCTTGTTCAGATATATGGTATCATGAATTCTACCAATTATCAACAGATAAAAAATCTAAACCTGATCGCTTCTGCTAGAAATCCTATAATGAGCCATGGTTGGATCTTCCATCAGGACAATGATCCAAAACAAACATCAAAACCAACACAAAAATGTGTCACTGAGCACAAAATGAAGCTTCTGCCATGGTCTTCCCAGTTCCCTGCCCTGAACCCTATAGAAAACTGAAGAGAAGAAGCAACAACATGGAGCTGGGAATCTGAAGGTTCTGGAGAGATTCTGCATGAAGGAATGGTCTCTGATCTCTTGTCAGGTGTTCTCCAAACTCGTCAGGCATTATAGAAGACGAATTAGAACTGTTTTCTTGGCAAAAGGAGGTTGCAAAAACTATTGAATAAAAGGGTGTCAATAATTGTGGCCAACGTGTTTTGGATATAAAAATGTATTTCATAATGTGACTTTCCCCCCACTTTCAATTCTTTTTCTTCAATGGAAGGTTAGATTTTTGCTAAGTTTATGAATTAAGGATCAAAAGGATCAACAATGCAGATTTATTTTTACAGCCATCTTTGATCATATTTACCAAGGGTGCCAATAATTCTGAGCACCACTGTATAACAGTCTATGGGAAAAAGCTTGAAATAATATATTGTATGGCCATTTTGTTCGGTTCTATTTGTGTAATTTATTGTATATTTTCATTATTTTATTTTAGCATAACAATCATCTAAATAAAGTACATCAAATTTGAAGAAAAAAGTATCAGTTACACTATTAATAATATTAATACAGTTAATAACTTGAAGGCTATTAATTATTTATTGTGTATTTATTATTTAAATTATTATTTAAATGACGACTCAATCATTTTATTTATTTGTTTGTTTGCAGCACTCAGCACTGCATCGAGCTCCTCTCAACCACTTAGGTATTCAACCATTCAAGTATACTTGTTTTTCACCTGGGTAATCTGACTAGCTTTCAAACAGATGAATTTGAATGTTCAGCAGGAGTCCACACTGAAACCAGTTTTCCTGCCAGTGCGATTAAATTGTTTAACGAATGAATGAAACAACTAAGTAACAAAAATTGATGTAACATATAGGTGATAAATGCAAACATGCACACTCTGTCACCACCGTCACCACTCACTAGTTTGTACTGGTGACAAGAGTTAACACATCAAGGGTAGTAACAAATTTATCATCCATTAACAGCATTGAGACATGGTTTTCATAATGTTTAACTATTAGTAAAGTGTTAGTAACCTACACAAGTCCCCAAAATGGGTGGTTTTGAAGCTTATATTGCATGTATCTGAAACCTCATGTTTTTTTACTAGTCGGCATTGTGTAAAAAGATTCTTGACAGTAATGACAGAGTTTATGTATTTTTCTATATATGCCAATAAACACCAGCATTAAAATCCTAATTTTGTGGTGTTTTTGCTTAATGTGGTAAAGGGGTATCTAAAGGTTTCAGAAATGTGAACTGTAAGAAAAGCTATAACAGCCAAGCTTTATACTGATGTTTGCAAACAAAGTACATAAAACATAGAATTATACTTTATCCACAAGAGTTTCTAAAGGTGAACAAGCATTAAACATTTATTCAGTTTGCATTCAATGCATTCAAGGTATACATTCTATCAACAAATGTGTTACTTGAAAATCAAACTGATTTTGGCACTGATAGTGTCATGTTCTACCAGTTGACTGGTTAATCTTCCATCACCAAAACCTTATTGATCTCATTGCAATTAATTCTCTTTAGTTCTCCACTATAACTGACAGAAAGGCAGTTAACGCTGAAATTAGAATTTGTCACAATCTAGTGTCCAATGTTGCTCAAAACTTAATTTTTTTCTTCTTCCATGGAAAACAAAAGGATTTTAGAAAGAGTCTGCATTTATTGTACTTGGTGCTTGCCAGTCAGAATTGCACACCTGTGTGGAAAAGAGCAGGGTATAAACAAAGAGCTTGGATATAAGGCTTAAAGGGATAGTTCACCAAAAAATTTAATTGGAGGATTTCATTTTAGAACTACGTGTTGTTCACAAGCGCCAACCTCCCCCAGTTTCTCTTGAAGCCAATAAGGAAACGACTTAAATTGCATTTCATCAATTGGCTGCTAGGGACAGGCTCCAAAAGAGAGCAGAATCTCACTGATTATGTTAAAATGCCCAACTTGAAAAAAATGGTACAGCCTGGTACAAATTGTGGGTTTGGTCTATATAGCTAATTTTGCCCTTCATGACAACTCTGAGGGGGGTGAACTTTTTTATAACTCAAACCTTTAAATTATATTAAGCCTTAAAATTCTGCATAATTAAGGGTGTGGCCACTTGAGTGCCAGGTGGATTGCCGCTGCTGTCTGTGAGCCATCACGTTACCTCATCTAATTCCAGCCACTGAACTTGGCATCTCTGCCGTGTTTGTGCTTTTTTCATTCAATTATCAAGTAGGAGACAGATGTACGTCTGTGTACATGTGGACACATGCGGAAGATAAACAGAACACATTGTTGGATCGTCTTGGCATTGGCTAAAAGTTTTGTTTGTGAGATTTACTATGACAATGACTGGAGAATATGCCTTTCAAGACACCACAAAATCTGACAGCACTGCTTGGATATTATAACTAAAACTGCTGCACTGTTTAGAAAAATTATACTTTGGACGCAGGCTCATTTGTTTGTGAGAGTCTAATATATACGATTGTATACAGTTTTACAACATAAACGCTGCTCAGATTGCATAATTCTTGAAGAACGATGGAGAGCAGATCATTCAGAAGAAATGTGATGCAAAAAAATGGACAATATTTGGTAACAATGGCAACGGCCGCTTTTTGGCTTCAAAAATGCTCTTCAGAAATCTACAGGTGACGTAGAGGAGTCGTGGCCTAATGGATAGAGAGTCGGACTTGTAACCCAAAGGTCATGGGTTCGAGTCTCAGGTCCGGCAGGGATTGTCGGTGAGGGGAGTGAATGTCCAGCGCTCTCCCCACCCTCAATACCACGACTGAGGTGAGACCCTTGAGCAAGGCACCGTACCCCCAACTGCTCCCCGGGCGCCGCAGCAATGGCTGCCCACTGCTCCGGGTGTGTGTTCACGGTGTGTGTGTTCACTGCTGTGTGTGTGCACTTGGATGGGTTAAATGCAGAGCACAAATTCCGAGTATGGGTCACCATACTTGGCCACATGTCACTTCACTTTCACTTTCACACTTTCACTTTTTACAGACACTACGCCCATATTTATTTTTACAGTCTATGGCTGTTCGTCATGTCATTGTGTAGAACATCATGGCATTGTGTAGTCATGGAAGTTAACGGTTTTTGGACGTACGTCGAATGCGTATGGCTGTTGCGCCAGAAGCTTGTTATTTTATTTTATAAAGTTTTAAATAAGGATACTTGTCTTACACAAACGCATCGATTCACTTCAGAAGGCCTTTATTAACCCCCTGGAGTCATATGGAATCATTTTTTTATGGATGGATAAATTTTTTTTTTTTTGTCTTCAGGATTTGGGGTACCACTCACAACCATTATAAACCTTGGAGGACTAAGGATTTTTTAAAATATATCTCTGATTGCGTTTGTCTGAAAGAAGATATTCATATACACCTATGGCTTGAGGGTGAGTAAATCATGGAATAATTTTTGGGTGAACTATCCCTTTAAATATCTCCTTTTGTGTTCAGCAGAAAGAAATCATAGAGGTTTGGAGCAACATGCAAGAGAGATGATGATGACAGAAATTTCATTTCTAAGTGAACCATCCCACATCAATATACTTTTTTGTACTACTTCTACTTCAACATAAAAAAAACACCTCTAAGAACATGGCACTGCACAGCAACCTACTACTCTGTACTAAGTTTCATCATTCCAAGTAATGTATTTTAAAAAGTTACCCACTTTGATGATGTTTGTTTTTAATGCCATGTCAACTTCTATGGATATATATTATGAAATCCATTCCAGGTCAAGTAAAGCTTAATAATACAGTAACAGATACAGTAATATATTGACCTTCAAGCCTTCAATTTCAAGTCATCCCAGATGACTAGAAACATCAGTCCATCCTTGTAGATAAAACTGCTATTTTGGGAGTCTTTGATTCAACAGAATTACTATGTACTTGAAAGTGTTGCACCTGGGGATGAACTTTGCTCATCTTGGGGCCTGAAGATGAACTGTGACAACTTTGGACAGTTTTGCTGTTTTAAATGTCTCAGTAGATGGCTGAATTGGCTGAAACCCCTCCCGCATGAAGGGCACTGGTACGGCTTCTCTCCAGTGTGCACTCGCTCATGTTTTTTCAGGTTTCCAGACTCAGCGAAGCTCTTTCCACAATATGAGCACTTGTACGGTTTTTCTCCAGTATGGATTCTTTGGTGCATTTTCAGTTCACTGGCTCTAGTAAAAGCACTGCCACAATCAGAGCACACATGAGCTTTCACACCGGTGTGTTTTTTCTGGTGGTCTTTAAAATAGCAAAGCCATAAAAAACTCTTCCCACAAAAAGAACACACATAGGGCCTCTCATTCGTGTGGATTTTAAGGTGTCTTTTTAAGTGTGCCGCTAAAATGAATTTTTGACCACACTGTTCACAGTTAAATGGCCTTTCTCCAGAGTGAGTGAGCAGGTGAGTTTTGAGACTTGTTGCATGTGTGAAACTCCTTCCGCACTGTGTGCATGTGAAAGGCTTCTCTCCAGTGTGAATCCTTATGTGATCTGTAAGGTTTGCTTTATGCGTGAATCTTTTTCCACACTGCTGACATGCGAATCGCCTCTCTCCAGAGTGAATTCTCATGTGATCCTTAAGGTTTCCTTTATGTGTGAAACTCTTTCCACACTGAAGGCATGTGTAAGGCTTCTCTCCGGTGTGAGTCCTTATGTGATCATCAAGGTGTCCTCTTTGTTTAAAACACTTTCCACAATGAGGGCAGATGAGAGCGGTTTTCTGTGTACATTTATTTTCAGACTGTGAGCAAAGATTTTCACTAGTTACGAATGCATGAGGTTCCTCAAACTGACATTTCTCGTCCACTTCGTTCAACTCTTGACTTTCCTCTTTCACCTCCAACAGGTCTAAAATGAACACAAAATAAACAAGAGACATTTTTTTTTCCACACTCGCTGAATTGCTGCAGTGATTATGCACTTTTTTTCCTTTAAAATTACTTTGTGAATGAAGGGATGTTACTTCAATATGATGTAATATTAACAAGTCATATGATTTACATAAATAAGTAGACCCTGCAATCACCATAAGTTGATAAAACCGGGGACCAACCTTTTTGTTCCTCGCAGTCATCCTTTAATATTTTGAATGGTTCTGGATCACTCACGTCCCCAATCACCACTCTGACAAATTCCATCTTTTCAAAAGTGTGTTAAGCAGGATTAGTTGTTACGCCAGGATTATTCCTGCTTGTTTGAATCCATGTGGCCTCTTCACGCATAGAATGACTGAAATATTGCCATCTCTGGTAGCAGCTTCACTTTGATGTGGTATGGAGGTCCAGATCTGCCAAATCAAATTTAAGTAATGATTAAATCCAGAGGTCTTCAACACTTCTCTTGTAGACCCACTGTCCTGAAAAGTTTATTTCCAACCAGCTTCAGCATGCCTGCCTGTGATTCCAAAGCTATCCTGACCATTATCAGCTGTATTTGATTAGGGTTGGAGCTAAACTCTACAGGACAGTGGATCCCCAGGAGAAGGATTTAAGACTTCTGATATAATCAGTACAGTTTTTTAGTAATACTGCAAAATTACTCAACCATATTAAACATTTACTTTTGCTTTTTATGGGAAACGTATGAAAAAAGTTTTCTACACATTTTCCATTTCAAATTCCATACTTTTCCAGACTCAAATTTCCAAACCTTTCTGTTGCTTTTTCAGACTATATTTAACATGAATAAACCATATTAAAACGGTTTTTACAGCATTATTTTCAGCATTATATTTGGTATATAGTACAGTCTGATTTAGATGATCGTTCGCTATTTTATTTGTTGCTGGTTTGAGTGGCACACACATTCATTTAGTGAAGTTCAAAAAAAGACTTGGTTATTGTAAAGACAAAAAGTTTTGCATAATAAAAATGTGCACATTGAATTCATACAGTTGTTCAACAACCACTAAATGATCGATAAACTTTTGCCATGAAAACACTGCTTGTATGATAAATTTATTTTTTTATATTTTAGAAAGCTCAATAGGGGCAATAGTCTAGGGGCAATAGTCTGGAAGCAAAAATATTTTTCCATACTCTTTCTTTTTCAATACTTATCCAGACCTGGAAATTATTCAAATCAAATTCCATACTTTTCCAAACTGCATAGGAACCCTGTGAAAATTAAAAGGATAAAGACTGAGTTGAACGGGTGAAAATGTGAAAATAATGTCACAATGCAAAAACTCTCAATGGTTCTAAAATATGGATTCAACCTCTTTAAGTAAAATATAATAAAATATAATTTTGCGATACAATATGACCTGTACATGTTTCAATCGTATCCAGCAAAATCCACTTCAATTATTCACTAGCAGAATAAAAACCCCAAAACTCGACACTTAAAAAAAATTAAATAAAACACATAACACCTAAGATTTCACTAGCTTTATACAGTGATAGTGACACAGGAATAAAGTACAATGACTTTATAGTAGGCTATACTGCACGAGATAATAAATGCATCTTCTGTAATAAAATGTATATAAAATATAACTAAACATTCCAATTTTGTTCGTTTTTACTTCTAGTTGATTTGAACAGGCCTCACGCCATTACAATTACATTCAGCAATAATACACATTTGTTTTACATTACTAACGCAAAATGCTTTCAATATTAATACTGTCGTCGGGAGCACTACCGTCTTATATCGCTTTAAACACATTAAACACTGAAACGCTGAAAACACATACCTTCCCTCGGCAGAATAACAACAGACACAACGTCCATGTTCTTCTTCTTCTTCTTTTTGTTTTAAAACACATAAGTGCATTACCGCCACCTACCACCCTAATGGACCATAGAGAGCCTACTACTTACACTCTCACTAGGGCTGAAGCTTCTCCCGGCCCTTCGTGTTCAGCTCCCCGTTTCCACTTTCAGCAGCCGTGGTCGTGGATTTATATATATAAAACTAAACTTATAAACGTTTATTTAAACCTGTACTTGCCAGATATCTCAATACTAAGGAAGTTACACTCCTACCTCTGAATTAAGAAGATTTTTAATTGTGAACTGCTGACCTTTTTCCATTATTTTATAAATCAAGTCATTCCCTTCAGAATTATTATATTCCATACAATACATTATAACATGCTCAACTGTTACTTTAACACCACATACCTTACCTATAAATGCGTTGTAGCCTACTATTCAGCCTCACTGTAAAACTCAAGTTCAGAATACTCAAAACATTTGAGGATACTTATTACCTCGAAACATTTAAGTTAACTAACTTATTTTTTTTAAGTTTGTGTCAAGTGGGGCGAGGCCGAGAGCCATGGAAGTGGAGCAAGGCCAGTGTGGTGCACAGGTGTCTCTCATTAACAATCACATCACTGACATTCCTTCGCTCCCACAGTTCTCAGCCTCGCCCCACCCAAGTACATATAGTTAATTTACATAAACATCACATTCAGATCTTGGGTAAATGTTAGTTAGCAAAAAACACATGCTATTATAACTATCAAAGAGACTGTCAATATATATTTGCATGTATGTAATCAAACAGTATATGTAGTCTTAAAAGTTTTGCAGCCCATCCTCAACCTAACCACACGGTCTACTCTTCACCAGAATGGTAACCCTACAAAACTAACATAACAGAACCCCCTGTCAATCCCAACATAGCACAACATTAAACACTAACTCAGTGCTTCACAAACTGTGGGCCGTAGCGGTATTGCAGGGGGGCCGTGGATAGGCTAAATCAAGATATTAAAATAATTAAAAAAATTAAATATTCAAATTGTTCTGAAATTAGATTTTTTTTCCCCTCCTTATTACACAAACATAAAACATATACAAATATTTTTTCACATAATAGCGAGGTGAGATACATTTCAAACTGACGTCAGTTGCTTAGCAAGAATTCAGTTGGTCCTCCGGTGGCTTCTCGGTAAAAGAGGAGCAGAGGATGACAATCCATCATCAACAACTGGACCTTACTGTAAACGAAACGAACTCGTAAACGAAAGTACTCGTTACTCGAAAGTAAACGAAAAACTCGTAAGTACAGCGAGTACCTGTCCTTCGGATTTAAAGCATGAAGAGTTTATTTGCAAAAACCGATAAACGCCATGCTGTGCGTGTGCGTTATTCTCCACATATAGAACGTTCAGAAGAACTCATAATCCGTTTTGTCAAAAAGCCGGCATTTTATTCAAAGCTGACTAAAAGTGATCGAGGATTTATAATTTCGACTCCTGCAAATCCTTGTACACCATACACGACGATTCTGAACCCTTGCTTGTCCTTTTGCGTTTTCTGTGTGTGCTCGCGCGCGCGTGTGTATATGCCGATCTGCAGCAGTGTGTGCGCACACACTGCGTGAATGGATGGATGCGTGTATGTGTGTGTGTGTATGTGTGCCGATCTGTTAGCGTGAGTGTGCGTTTGAGTGTGTTTAAAATTACTTTGGTTTTGTTAACTCTGAAACATGAAATGTGGAGTTATCTGCTGTTGCTAAAATACAAAATTTTAATATGCAAATAAATTCATACTTTTAATGAACTTTAATTTTGTAAGTTACCTGTATTTTTTGGAGTTATTACAAAACAGCCCAACTGCAGTTTGATTGACATTACTTGGAACGCACAAAAAA
>RJVU01037189.1:3306663-3421424 GCA_003731715.1 Anabarilius grahami | reverse complement strand
TGTAATGAAAAGCACATTTCTCCGAGTGTGAGGTATCTGGTAAAAAAGAAAAAAAAAAAAAAACTGGGGGGTATCTGCAGGTCGGAGTAATTCGGAACGAAAGGTAATGGGCGTGCCGACCATGGGTGTAATGATTCATCTCAGCTTTTACGCGCGACAATCGTAGTCTATCGTCTTAAACAATATTCATTTGGCTCGATCGATGAGCCACGAGCCACATTTCGATAAGCGGTATAGCAGCTCTAGTGAGTGTGGAGAAGTTCTTAACGCGCAGATTACCTCAGTTTTCAGAGACTGTTTGGAGTTGCGAAGGCCAATGTGTTTCAAGACTATCTTTATCTTGTATTTACTGGTCGGTAAGTTAAAAAGTTTCTTAACTTAAAAGTGTTCTTTCTCTCTGTGGTACCTATTTGAAACTGTTAATCGTTTCTGTCGTTTTTAATGACATCAAACATCAGTTAAACAAACTGCCATAGGCCTACTCCTCCAAATTATCTTATTGTTGAAGCTTAATATTAGGAAGTTTCCTCAGCAAAATTCCTCAGCTGGGATTTAGTCGTAATTCCCTGCTGAAAAAAACAGCATTTGCTGGTTAAGGTAGGTTTTGGAGCTGGTATGCTGGTTTGTGCTGGTCCTGAGCTGGTCCTATGCTGGTCCATGCTGGTTCTGGACCAGCATAGGACCAGCATAAACCAGCTCAAACCAGCATACCAGCTTCAAAACCTACCTTACCAGCATATGCTGGTTTTTTGATGACAACATTATTTCATACCAAGCAAACTGATTTTGCTGTTTGTGTTTCTCCAGGTGTGTTTGGTGCAGAGACAGATACTGAAACCGTGTCAGTTATGGTGGGAGATTCAGTCACTCTGGACACTGATATTGAAACAATTAAGAGAAATGATGACATAGTGTGGATGTTTGGACCTGACAGTCCAGACACCCTGATAGCTGAAATCATCAAATGGTCCTACATGTTCTCCGTATATGTAAATGAACAAGTGCCATTTAAAGACAGTCTGCAACTGGACCATCATACTGGATCACTGACCATTAAGAACATCAGATATGAACACTCTGGAGTTTATAAATTAACTATTATCAACAACATAAAGACTTCCCACAAGAGTTTCAGTGTTAAAGTCTATGGTGAGACATAAATATTTTAGATGTCCACAACTTGTAATAATTTTTTTATTTTTGAAAGTCACTGGATATGTAAGTCTCTTTGATGGATTTTTTTCTGAGATCATTATGTTTATTGGTAACAATAATGTTCCATTTATTAAAGGATTAGTTCACTTTCAAATAAAATTTTCCTGATAATTTACTCACCCCAATGTCATCCAAGATGTTCATGTCTTTCTTTCTTCAGTCGAAAAGATATTAAGGTTTTTGATGAAAACATTCCAGGATTATTCTCCTTATAGTGGACTTCAATGGACTCCAAACGAGACGAGGAATAAGGGTCTTATCTAGCGAAACGATCTGTCATTTTCGGAAAAAATTTATATGCTTTATATAAAGGCGATCATTTGTTTATATAAAGCATATACATATACATTTTTTTCCCCGAAAATTACTGATCGTTTCGCTAGATAAGACCCTTATTCCTCGTCTGGTATCGTTTAAAGCCCTTTGAAGCTGCACTGAAACTGTAATTTTGACCTTCAACCGTTTGGAGGCCATTGAAGTCCACTATAAGGAGAATAATCCTGGAATGTTGTCATCAAAAACCTTAATTTCTTTTCGACTGAAGAAAGAAAGACATGGGGGTGAGTAAAGTATCAGGAAAAGTTTATTTGAAAGTGGACTAATCCTTAAACATTTGTTAGCTAAATACATTTGTTAAAGGTGAACTAACAATGAGAAATTCTTCTACTTTTAATTTGTTACTTATTTATTCTCTCATTCTTTTCCAGCTCCTCTGCCCACTCCCATCATCAGCAGTGTCTCTGTACAGAACTCGACAGCATCAGAGAGATCTCTAGGTCCAGCGTGTGCCTTGATGTGTTTTGTGAAGAATGTGACACGGGCGACGCTTTCCTTGTACAAAGGCAATGATTTAGTCTCCAGCGTCAGTGGTTCTGATTTCAGTAGTGACCTGTCTTTACCTCTGGATATGGAGTATCATGATGAAAACACCTACAGCTGTGTGGTGAGCAATCCCTTCAGCAACCATACTACACTGCTTAACGTTACAGAGCTCTGCCAGCCACCTTCAGGTATGTCAGCAGTGTTTTATTCAGAACCTTTTCTTTTCTTACATAACTATCTCTTCTCAGTCTAGACTATACTGTACTTTATTGTAACTGAAAGTTTAGAAGAGACATTTGTACTGTTGTGCATGCCATTTAAAGGGTTACACTCTTAAAAATAAAGGTTCTTTATTGGCATTGATGGTTCCATGAAGAACCTTTAACATCCAAGGATCCTTTCCATTCCAAAAATGTAATTTCTTTTAGAGTATTAGTTCTTCACACTAAAAAAAAACAAGGTTCTTTGAACTGTTCACTGAAAGGTTCTCTGCAGAACCAGTAATGTTTCTTCAATGGCATCTCTATGAAAACCTTTTGAAACCATTATTTTTAAGAGAGCAGTTCACCCAAACATGAAAATTCTGTTATCATTTCGTCACCGTCATGCTGTTCTTTACCCGTATGATTGCCAAACACAAAAGAAGAAATTTAAAGAATGAAAGTATTTTTGTCTGTACAATCCATCTTATTTTTCAATGCTGAAATAAGCTATTTTTGAATGTGCGAGACTTCTAATTCATTATCCGCTATAGGTAAATAACTAGAATAACTAAGTGCAGTAAACGTTAAAACTATGTGCGTGGCAAACCAGTGTGTTTATGATTAGGATACTAAATTAAAATAATATGATAACAAATACCAGTTTGCAACATTAAAGGGTTAGTTCACCCAAAAATGAAAATAATGTCATTAATTACTCACCCTCATGCCGTTCCACACCCGTAAGACACTCGTTCATCTTCGGAATACAAATTAAGATATTTTTGTTGAAATCCGATGGCTCAGTGAGGCCTGCATTGCCAGCAATGACATTTCCTCTCTCAAGATCCATTAATGTACTAAAAACATATTTAAATCAGTTCATGTGAGTACAGTGGTTCAATATTAATATTATAAAGCGACAATAATTTTTTTGGTGCGCCAAAAAAACTAAATAATGACTTATATAGTGATGGCCGATTTCAAAACACTGCTTCATGAAGCTTCAGAGCGTTATGAATCTTTTCTGTCGAATCATGATTCGGATCGCGTGTCAAACTGCTGAAATCACGTGACTTTGGCGCTCCGCACCGCTGACCAAAAATATTCTTGTCGCTTTAGAATATTAATATTGAACCACTGTACTCACATATTTAAATATGTTTTTAGTACATTAATGGATATTGAGAGAGGAATTGTCATTGCTGGCTATGCAGGCCTCACTGAGCCATCGGATTTCAACAAAAATATCTTAATTTGTGTTCCGAAGATTAACGAAGGACTTGTGGGTGTGGAACGGCATGAGGGTGAGTAATGAATGACATCATTTTCATTTTTGGGTGAACTAACCCTTTAAGCTGCATTACATAGTGTTTTTGTTTTTTTTAGATGAAATAACTAGAAGCTAATGTCACCGGAAGCCTCACACATTCAGGGTACAAATGTCTGAGCCTGATCTTACATTAAAAATAAGGTGGATAATAGTTAATGTGTTTCAAAATGAAACTCAATTTGTTCATCAACACATGTATACAGAACCCAAATCCAATGAACAGATGAAAGATTCTTCAAAAATCTTCTGTTGTGTTTTGCAGAAGAAAGAAAATCATATGAGTACAGAACAGCATGAGGGTGAGAAAATGACAGAATTGCAATGGAGCAATGGTTTAATTCATATTTACTGTGGTGGACCTATTATTGTGCTTGACATCAAGCTGTTTATCATTTCAGACAACGTATTGCTCTACTGTTTGGTGTTCCTGGTGCTGATTCCTGTAGTTCTCACAGTGGCAGTTGTAATATTTTGTGTCTGTCGAAAACATAGAAAAGCGGAACAAAAGAGTAAGTATCACATTCAGTAAACATCACTACCGCTCAAAAGTAAGATTTTATCAGTATAATACAGTATACAGTAATAACTGTTTTCTATTTGAATATATTATGTAATTTATTCCTGTGATATAAAGCTGAATTTTCAGCATCATTACTCATGTGTAATGATTAGTGTCACGTGATCCTTCAGGAATCATTATACAGGTGCATCTCAATAAATTAGAATATCATGAAAAAGTTTTTTTTCTTTCTGTAATTTAATTCAAAAAGTAAAACTTAAATATATTCTACATTTATTAGACATAAAGTACAATATTTCCAGACTTTTTTGTTTTCATTTTGATGATTACAGCTTGCGGCTCATCAAAATCCAAAAATCAGTATCTCAAATTATTAGAATATTTTATTTCAAGTTCTATTAAATTACCATTTTCAGGGTATAAATACTGGGTTTAGGTCAGTAATCCCAACAGCAGTCATGGGGAAGTTTGCTGACTTGACAGTTGTCCAGAAGATGATCATCAAGACCCTCTACAATGAGGGTAAACCACAGAGGGCCACTGCTGAAAGAGCTGGCTGTTCGCAGAGTGCTGTGCCAAAACATATTCATGGAAAGTTGACTGGAAGGAAAAAGTGTGGTAGGAAAAGGTGTACAAGTGAAAAGAATGACTGCAGGCTTGAGAAGATTGTCAGGCGAAGCCGATTTAAGAACTTAGGAGAGCTTCAAAAGGAGTGGACTGAAGCTAGAGTCAGTGCATCAAGAGCCACCACACACAGATGTCTTCAGGAAATGGGCTACAACTGTCACATTCCACGTACCAAGCCACTTCTGAACCAAAGACAACATCAGAAGCGTCTTACCTGGGCTAAGGAGAAAAAGAACTGGACTGTTGCTCAGTGGTCCAAAGTCCTCTTTTCAGATGAAAGTAAATTTTTAATTTCATTTGGAAATCAAGGTCCCAGAGTCTGGAGGAAGAGTGGAGAGGCATAGAAACCATGTTGCTTGAAGTCCAGTGTGAAGTTTTCACAATCAGTGATGATTTGGGCTGCCATGTCATCTGCTGGTGTTGGTCCACTGTGTTTCCTGAAGTCCACAGTCAACACAGCCATCTACCAGGAAATTTTAGAGCACTTCATGCTTCCTTCTGCTGACAAGCTTTATGGAGATGCGGATTTCATTTTCCAGCAGGATTTGGCACCTGCCCACACTGCCAAAGGTACCATAAGCTGGTTCAATGACCATGGTGTTACTGTGTTTGATTGGCCATCAAACTTGCATGACCTGTACCCTATAGAGAATCTATGGGGTATTGTCAAGAGGAAGATGAGAGACACCAGACCAACAATGCAGATGACCTGAAGGCCGCTATCAAAGCAACCTGGGCTTCCATTACACCTGAGCAGTGCCACAGACTGATCACCTCCATGCCACGCCACATTGATGCAGTAATTCATGCAAAAGGAGGCCCAACCAAGTATTGAGTGCATAGAAATGAACATACTTTTCAGAAGCCTGACATTTCGGTTTAAATATCCTTTTTTTTTATTTTTTTTTTATTGATCTTATGAAGTATTCTAATTTTTTGAAATAGTGAATTGGTGGGTTTTTGTTAAATGTGAGCCAAAATCATCACAATTAAAAGAACCAAAGACTTAAAGTACTTCAGTCTGTGTGCAATGAATTTATTTAATACACGAGTTCCACAATTTGAGTTGAATTACTGAAATAAATGAACTTTTCTATGACATTCTAATTTATTGAGATGCACCTGTAATATGCTGATTTGATACTCAGGAAACATTTCTGATTATTATCAATGTTTAAAACAAAAAAAGTTTTGTAAAATGTTATTTTTTATCTTTTAACATTTGGTGTTTGTTTTAACTAGCTGATGAAAATTGCTAAAGAGAACTGTGAATGAAAGAATTAAATACAGAATGTGTGCGGAAAGACGGGATGAAGAGACTATATTATAGCACACACTGAAGCTCTCTGGTTAGTGTGATTATGAACTGTGTTTTTAGTAGAATATTCAAAATGAAGTCTGTTCATGAGTGTTTTGTCACCATCACTCAGAATGTCCATCCAAACATGATGAAAATGGTGGTCTGATGCAGACAGTTTTTAAAATCCTTCAGTTGATCTTAACTTATGTGCTTTCAATGCCACTGATTGAAGAGTTAAAGTGATGTGATTTGTTTTATTTCACTTTTGTGACGAGAAACTTGATGTTTTAATCCTCATTTAAACACATCAACTTCTTCATTTGTAGATATTTTTTTATTAAGATTCTAGCAGTTTCAGTTGCTACTGTACTTCTGCTTTTGTTTTAAAGGAAAAACATATTTGTTTATACTTCTCAGTACCTTTGTCTATATTTTCGTTGTAAGCTTGAGTTTGTTTTAAATAAATTTGAGTTTTGTCATTTGATGAAGTGATACTGTGACCTGCATGGAAGTGTGCTTTGTTTTTACCTCAGAATACGGATTCACCTAAGCAACTTTGCACTGGTAAACTTTGTATAATTATCCTTGTAACACGTTTCCGTCAATTAAATTCTGTTCTGTATTATATTTTGATTAATCACTGCTCTCTTGCTTATAGCTGAATCTGATCAATATTTACATTACAAGGTAACCTTCAGATTGCCTGCCTTTGAACACCACTGCATTCATTTCAGTCATCTGTTTTAGAAAAAAAAAAAAAAAGATGGAGTATCTGTGGATTAAATAGACTGTGATTGACTTGAGGTTACAGGGTACAGCAAACCTCAGAGTGAGATCAGATCAAAATTTTAGTCAAGGTCATTTTCTCTGTCATGATTTTCTCTGGTTAAACCCCATATTCAGATTTTGTTGACCTATACATACTTGAGTTTGTTATGCTACTGTACTAAGGTGCATAATGCAACTGTGTAGTATGTTTTCTGTAACAATTGATCCTCATTATTATAGATAATATTTGAGTACATTGTATTGGAGCAATAGGCCTACTTTGTTTGGCAGTATACAAAAAAAACAAAAAAACAACACAGTTGCATATATTTGTGGATCTTGTTTTATGTATTTGTATATAATTCCACATTTGAACAACATTAAAGGGTTCGTTCACCCAAAAATGAAAATTCTGTCAATTATTACTCACCCTCATGCCGTTCCACACCTGTAAGACCTTCGTTTATCTTCAGAGTGCAAATTGAGATATTTTTGTTGAAATCTGATGGCTCCGTGAGGCCTGCATACCCAGCAATGACATTTCTTCTCTCAAGATCCATAAAGGTACTAAAAACATATTTAAATCAGTTCATGTGAGTACAGTGGTTCAATATTAATATTATAAAGCGACGAGAATATTTTTGGTGTGCCAAAAAAAAACAAAATAATGACTTATATAGTGATGGCCGATTTCAAAACACTGCTTCAGGAAGCTTCGGAGCATAATGAATCAGCGTGTCAAATCAGTGGTTCGGAGTGCTAAAGTCACGTGATTTCAGCAGTTTGGTGGTTTGACACGCGATCCGAATCATGATTCGACACACTGATTCATAATGCTCCGAAGCTTCATGAAGCAGTGTTTTGAAATCGGCCATCACTAATTAAGTCGTTACTTTGTTTTTTGGCGCACCAAAAATATTTTTGTCGCTTTATAATATTAATATTGAACCACTGTACTCACATGAACTGATTGAAATGTTTTAGTACATTAATGGATCTTGAGAGAGGAAATGTCATTGCTGGCTATGGAGGCCTCACTGAGCCATCGGATTTCAACAAAAATATCATAATTTGTGTTCCGAAGATTAACAAAGGTCTTACGGGTGTGGAACAGCATGAGGGTGAGTAATAAATGACATTATTTTCATTTTTGGGTGAACTAACCCTTTAAAGGGATAGTTCACCCAAAAATGAAAATTATCCCATGATTTACTCACCCTCAAGCCATCCTAGGTTTATATGACAATCTTCTTTCAGATTAACACAATCCGAGATATATTTAAAAATATCCTTAGTCCTCCAAGGTTTATAATGGTTGTGAATGGTAACCAAATTCTGAAGACAGAAAAAATGCATCCATCCATAAAAAAAAGTTATCCATACAGCTCCAGGGGGTTAATAAAGGCCTTTTGAAGCGAAGGGATGTATTTTTGTAAGAAAAATATCCATATATAAAACTTTATAAATTCGCATAACGAGCTTCCGGCAGACGACCGTATGCAGAATGCGCAAATTGACTTGCGACAAATTATTAATACTCTGACGCGATGTATGACGCAGGTTTGTATCGTAAGCTTAGACGCCTCTCACGGTTCAAACAAATACGGCTGGCAACAAACTCGAGCTCCTTTTCTCTTATATCGAAATCCTCCGAAGTTTCTCTTTAAAGCAGAACTAAGTAACTTTTTTTACCTTCATAAATAGTTTTCTAAGTCCTTACGATGGTTAATTGACTTGTAGTGGTGTGTTTGAGGCGAGCACTAACCCCCTCTGGCACGTCTACGCCAGAATACAGCACTTGCAAGTTGAGCTGCACCAACCCGACACAATCTCGCCTCATGTTCACGCGAGAGTGACAAAATGCTTTACGGTCATTCAAAAACAATGTATATATTATGACTTTATAAGACAATTTCGAAAATTACCCACCTCCATCGAGTGTACTGTATTTGCAAATTACCCACCTCCTCTTTCTTGTACTGTATTTGCAAAACTACTGCGCTGGTGAGCGTTGTAGTCCAGAGCTGCTCTTGGAGTATATACGACAGTGTGATTCACTGAAGGAACCTGTAGGGGGAGCTTTACAAATCTTACTGAGTTCCGCTTTAAAATGTCTTGTTTTGGACTTCTAATTTGTGACCAGTGTTATGTTTTGCTCTCTCCTCTTCGCCTCCACGTTCGTCATTGACGTGCGCAATGCGTACGGTCGTCTGCTGGAAGCTTGTTGAATTTATAAAGTTTTAAATATGGATATTTTTCTTACAAAAACACATCCCTTTGCTTCAAAATACCTTTATTAACCCCCTGGTGCCGTATGGATTACTGTTTTTTTTATGGATGGATGCATTTTTTCTATGTGGGTTACCATTCACAACCATTATAAACCTTGGAGGACTAAGGATATTTTTAAATATATCTCGGATAATGTTCGTCTGAAAGAAGATTGTCATATAAAACTTGGATGGCTTGAGGGTGAGTAAATCATGGGATAATTTTCATTTTTGGGTGAACTATCCCTTTAATTTTCAACTTCGCTCATTCCAGTATGGGTGGCGCTAATCGCCAGTAGGTTTCGCGTAAAAAGCGACGAAGAAGACATTTAGACATGGCGATGTCCCGTACAGTACTCATGCCGGTTCGGGCACTCATCGCTTTGAGGAGAAATACTCTTGAAATTAATAAAGACATCTGGTCAAACTGGACTTTTGTAAGTTCGTATAGGACTAAAACCGGTGTCATCCATAAACATCGCCATTCTCCGCCGGAAACACTTCACAAAGGTAAGATGTATTAGAACATCATGCAGAAGACTAATGATTCTCAATACGAGCTTTTTTATTTCTGACAGTGTCGCAAATTTGCGTACAGGTCGTCCTGATCTTCTCCGAGAGTTTCCTCAACCAAAGAACCTCCTGCACGCCACACTATCCAAATCCCTGGGTCTGTCTGACCTGTCCCAGTACATCCAGTACAGCTGCACTGATGGAGAAGTCAAGGTTAGACGCAGCTTTCGCACCCTTGGCCAGCAGGGGCTAAGCATAAATATTGCCATTATGTTAAAACTGTGTCTTAAGAGCTAGTATGACCAACTAACAGTTAGTTTGTGGTAATCTGTCTTATTTTTCTGTATCAGATTAGACCAATCTATGTCTTTATGTAACTGACTTTTCAAACGTTATATGAACAGTCTTAAAGAAAAAAGAATTGATGACTAACTTGTAAGACTCTTAGAATGAATGCATGTTGGAATGCCCCGGGGTTTTCAAACAGGGGTTCGGGGAAATGTTTAGAGAAAAAAAAGGAAATAAAAATGTAAAAATAATATTATTAAAATTAATAAAAAACAAATTAAAAGACAAATTTATATTAAAATAAATAGTTGCTCAGAATAAAATGTGATATTAGTAAATGTATAAAATAAATAATAAAGTTTTAAAAAAAAAAAGTAAAAAAAAAAAAATATCTCTCTTTCTCTTGGAAGTCTGTAACTATATATGATCATTTCACTGTAACCAATGGAATGATCATGCATTTGGGGTCTGTGTCATCCAAACGATTGGAAAATTCTGGTCAGGACAGCTCATTCAAATGAAGCCGCATATTCTGTTTGATGAAATGCTACTGTGTGATGGTTATGGTAATGCCATTATATTTTTTTGCACACTTGCACTTTTATACAATGTTTTTTAGAGAGCAACCGTCACTCTTCATTGGCCCATGAGGATGGAGGCTGAGGGCTTTGGGTCTCGTAAACTGGAAGCAGAGCGTCAAGCAGCAGCTGCAGCTCTTTGTAAACTCAGAGTAAGTATGAGCTGTATTCTTTAGTACTTAAGATAATCTTAAGAACATCTTAGTGTACTGAGATGTATGGACTCCTCTTTTATTGTGCTTTTGCTTCATTTTTGAAGCTCGAAAGCTGTCTTCATTCATTGTAATTTCATGAAAAGAGCATGGAAAACAGTATTCAAATTTATATTGAATGAAGAAATTCATAACGAACCCATAATGAAGGTTTTTGATGAAGAGTTGCTTGCTGCAACTCTGAGTAGGGCTGCACAATTATTAATCGCAATTGTGTGCAAAATAAAAGTCTGTTTACGTAATATGTGTGTGTTATGTGTATAATAATTATGTATATATAAATACACACACATACATGTATATATTTAAATACATATATTTATTTACATGCATATATTTCTTAAATATATACATGTATGTGTGTGTATTTATATATTTATATATATATATATATACACATAATTATTATACACATATCACACACATATATTATGTAAACACAGACTTTTATTTTGCACACGATTAATCGCGATTAATAATTGTGCAGCCCTAACTCTGAGTATATCATTTAGCATTATTAACCATTAAAATGTGAAAATAATTTCACAAATAAGGTTTGTTTCCTGTGCTGTTTACAAAAAAAGATGATTACAGCACTATTTGTAGGTTTAGTAATCTTGACAATTGAGCATTGTGTCTTTAGGAGCTTGGAGTCCTTGGTCAAGGAAAGCAACCATCCGTAACAAGTAAGACAAGACAAAAAGGGAGGCAGACATCTGTCTGGGAAGATGAAGAAGATGATGTGTCTGTCCGTGAGCATCTTGAACCTTTCCAGAAGAAAACATTGAAGGAAAGAGCCCAAGGGTAGTCTAATACTCTTCCTGAATACTGCACCTGAGTTTATAGTTTCAAATTTGTCATTCCAGTCATATTCAAGTATATATAGATGAATGAAACACATTAAAACATACAAGTGAGTTAGTAGTTACCAAATCATAAAATACTTAGACTTGTACAGGTCCACTTTGGAAGTACAAACAGGGCACAGATGATGTAAACAGTAAACGCAACTATGCGTAACAGTAAATATGTAGTGCAATCTAATGCAGTTTACATTGGAATACATCACTAACAGAATATGCTTGCGAGGATGGGCACTTGTTAGTTATGTAGTAAGCAAAAGCAATGTGCCTAATTAATATGATTTGTGTAATATTGATATTTACATTTATGCATTTGGCAGACGCTTTTATCCAAAGCGACTTGCATTGCATTATACTATACATTTGTATCTGAGTATGTGCAATCCCTGGGATCGAACCCATGACCTTGGCATTGCTAGTGCCATGCTCTAACCACTGAGCTACAGGAAAGCTTGTATATAATATGAATGTGATTTTTCTGTATTTCTAAAAAGTGAAAGGGGCCAAGCAGAGATCCCTAAGGTACCCCATTTTGTTAGTGATTTGAGCCCTGTTTGGAGGGTAATTGTTTCTCATGGGGATGTAAGGTATTTTCAACATTAACAAAAGCTAGTCAGTGATTTTTTTTTTTATTGCCATCTGGCCCATTAATGTAGGAATGTGGACAGGGATGATTCAATATATTACTCACATAAATTTGACACACTATTTTATATCTAGATGTTGTACATGTCTGTGCATTTGGTGTGATCTCCATCTATATCTGTTAATTGATATGTTTTAGGCCAATAGAAGTGGATCCAACAGTGACTGAGGCACTCTCCATATTTCCAAAGCCAAGGGCACTTCTTGGTAGTGTCATTCAGGTGGCCACATCATCCAGTAGAGTCAGAGTGAGTTAGAAACTGTTGTTGACCAGCACACTTATCTGACAAAATAAGCATGTTTACATACAGATTGCTAAGCTCATAAGTCCCAAAACTCAGTTTATTGAATTAACCAGTTGTTCCGGTTTATATTTAAACCAGTAACCCTGCAACACAAGTAAACCGCGTTTATAAGACTTTATTAAAGGGCTCATGAACTGCGTTGTTTTATTGTTTTATAATGTTTCCTGGGGTGCACTTATAATGTTAAAATGCTTTTTACATAAAAAATTGTCATAATTTAGAAATAAAAGGCATTTTTTATACCCTGATTTTAGCCCTCTTGGGCTGCGTTCCACTCCAGTTTTAGACACGTACTCGCAAACTTCCCTAAACACTTCCCCTCAGGGGAATCCCTGCCACCATTTTGAAGTGCGTTCCACTTTGTGAAGTGGACGAGGGAAGTTTATATGGACAGACCCTCACTCCCTCGATTTTAACCGAGGGAGCGAGTCTACTTGATATGTACACTTCAGGCAGCTCCATAACCCACAATGCAACACGATTATGACGTCACCGCATATCGCGTTTAATTTACCCCACCACAAACAATTCTATGATATATTAATTATTTTTTTAAACATTTAAAACACACATATAGACATATAGAATGCTGTATTAAACAATTTTGTAAGGGGAAAAAATAAATAATAAATCGGCTCCATTGCGGATTCCAAGTGATCAAGGGCTTAGGACGTTCCAGTTCAGCCCATTGCATAGCTTCCGCCAGTAGTGGGCACTTGTACAACGTAAGCAATGACGTACATCCGAGTCAACGAGACCGAGGGAAGGGCGTTTAAAAAACGAACTGGAACGCAGCCTTATTTGAACGCTCTGTTTGAAGGGGCGTGTCTGCTGTGAGACTTCAGTGTAAACGCCCACTGCTGTGATTGGCTAACATCTTTTCATCTGAAAAAATTGCTTTTTTGACTAACAAGGAAGTTTTCAGTTCTGAAACTTACAGGATATTCTTATAGTATGATGACCTCTTATTTATCAAAAGCTCAAGAAAAAGTTGATTTCTCAATTCATGACCCCTTCAAAAAATCTAGTTATTCCCTGGTAGTGACATCAAAACCTAATCATTTGTGTATCAGAATAATTCCATGTGTTATGTGAGATGTGATGTTAAAAAGTAAGCAGTATTTTGACTGAACCACTACTTACGATAAAGGACAATGGGTTAACACGTTTACATGACCCCATGCAATGTCAGTGTCGGCATAATCGGGTTAAGAACGTGCATGTAAACTCGCTCATTGATTTTTCTTTTTCTCCTGTTTTCTTTTTTTCCTCCGTGTTTCTGTTTCTCTGTTCTCCCCGTGAAGGACCTGCTTCAGTACAGAACTACTGGTGGGAAGGTAAAGACATGTGAGCTGACCTTACACTGGCCAGAGGAGATTACTTTTACTGCCCATGGCCGTCGTAGACTGGAAGCGGAATCAAAGGCAGCAGCACTGGCTTGTCTCCGGTTTAAGGTTGGTGTGTTGGGCAAACACTCAGCAGATTATTGCGGAATGTCTATCCATGTCTATCCATGCTGTGTTCCAAATTTGAAGTTCGCATCACAAAAACTTGAGCTGTTTAAAGGTTTTAAGTGCCGTTTCCATAGTAATGCAATGTCAAATTTCAAAACCGTTTCAGGATGTGAAAACCGTTTTAGTGTTAAAGCGTTCGCATGATACCTAATTAATGATATGACAGGGAAAAAGGGAATAAAAAAAGGCCAAGTGTCTCGCTACCGGCTGACAGTTAAAAGGCTATGGAACCCGCTCACAAGAGTCATTTGTTCATGAATCAGACTACACAATGGTACAATGTCGCACTGTTTATTTTTGTGTGCCGTCGCTGCAGAAAATGCTGCTCTGATCTGTGCCACACTTGTGCTGCATCTTGTCAGAAATATATAAATACAAGTTATGTCCACTAACAAACTTGTTAATCGAATTTAAGAACTTATAAGTTTCATATTTCTGAGACGGCGTTAATAATGCGCTACCATTATCAGAAATGCAGCTTTGAACATCTCCTTATAATAATACCACTAGCAGTTTTAAGTGGCAAATCAGTTTCCATAGTTGTGAAGTAATTATTGATAACCCTTACTTCCTGTTTCAAAAGGAAGTAGTGTGCTTGTCATCTAGCATCCGGTACAGATATTCACTACTTTACTGATATGATTATGCCCACAGGAACTGAAGCTTCTGGATGAGCAGAACAACCCTCTGACTCACGCCAGGTACCATCAGGAGGAGGTGCGTGAAGCTGGCGAGAGGCACAGACGACCCTGCCGTATTGAAATACCCAAGGATATAGAACAGAGGATTCAAGACTACCTCTCAAAGGTGACATGCATAAGAATTCACATTGGACAGATGCTTTGGTGAATCGATATTTCACATTCAACATTTCACAGTTATGCATGTTAGAATATAGATGGGCACAAATTATTTTTATTTGGAGGAATAAGGTAGGGGTGTGAAGGTACACAAAAATGACGGTTCAGTACATACCTCGGTATTGAAGTCACGGTTCGGTACGGGTTCGGTACAGCAAGAGGGAGAAAACTAAACACAAAATTGCTTTTATTCTTTTTTATTAGAAAGTGGTTTACTGAACAAATTATGTCTCTGTCATTAAATAAATTCAATTATAATTAAAATTTTCTTAAGGATAAAAAATCTATCTCTGCTAATGCTGTAAACTATATATACAGGGAGCCCTTTCTTGCACATTACTGTAATATTAAAGGTTACAATTTACAACAGAGCCCAAATTATTAAATTATTTGCTGTTTATTTTTAGATATAATAATCAACACTCACATAAAAATTTATGCAAATATGTAAATTTCATATAAGGCAGTTTTGCATTAAATTAACTAAATCTGTTTCTACTCCATTTCGATGTTAAAATAAATTCATTTTCACAGTGGCCATCATAACTTGTTTTCATGACAGATTTATTTAAACCATACATTAAACATATACAGTACATTAATTAATCAAGACTATAATGAATATATAGGCTAATATAGTGTATATATGTAGCGAAAGAGTTCATTTCTCTAGCGAATTAACAAGTTGTGGACACTGAATGGCATCTGAGGTAAATGCTACGTGACAATGTTTACAAGCTGTTTCATTGATGTCTTTCCACGGTTGAAACACTGATTGAGCGATTACACGAGATACGTTTCAGTAAGTTGTACTGTATCTTTCAACATACCTTCAGATGTTCATTCATGTTTATTCTGTAACTAGTATTAAAGAGGAAGAGATTATTGCGTTCACACGTGCTCCACGCTGCCGCTTGAACTGAGGCGCCTGTACAGCGATCTGTCACGCCACATCAAAGAGCGACAAAACAGCATGTATTGTTTGAATTTCTTGATAAAATGGACAAATTTTGAGGGATGAGACTTTGTCATTGCGATTATTGGTGGTTAAAATTGGTTAATGGGCTACAACTCTGTATTCGTCGGAACAAATGTGCACCGAACCGAAAGATGCGTACCGAAGATTTTTGTTGAAAATATGTGTACCGGTACACCCCTATTACACTAAATTACACGTTTTCAATAATAAGACTAGAGCTACAGTTTCAAGAGAAAATTTGTGAATTATCTGCGTTAATTCGTAAAATTTTAAAGTGGGATTCCAGTTCCTGACTCGTTTAGGCTGTTCAGAGTCCTTTTTTTTTTTTTTGAGAGAGAGAGACAATAACTTTTTTTATTTCAATATCGTGCACTTTCAGCTTCACAACTTTGCAGATCATTTACATTCACGGACAGCAATATTACACATTGCATGAAAGGTAATATTAGAGAAAGCATAATAGGGGCACTTTAAGAAAAAAAGCTAACAAAAAAAACATTTATATTTTTTATGAACTGAAAAATCAAGAATAATGTAAAAATGTTTGGTAAAATGGTCTAGAAATGGACAAGAAAGAAAAAGGGACCTAGCTGATAAACAGAAGTTTAAAACAAGTTAAAAAAATCCACCAGTGCAGTAAAACAATATTTTCATTCAAATTATTTTTTAAATTTTGTAGCGTTATAACTTTTTGATATCTGTTTTAGTATCCAGTGGAGGCTGAAGTTCAAAAATTATGGGATGAAGAGGAGCAGCTATCAGTTCAATCGTCTTCCATCAGTACAGATGATGATGATGATGATGACGACCTCATTACAGATGCTATTACAAATAAGCCATACCGCACTTTGCGCCCTGAGGAGGCAGACAGTCTCAGCGACCACCTCCTCAGCCTGTGGATGGGGGCGGGGCCTGGAAGAAGGGTGGAGCTTCCGGTGGACTCCTATAAACAGAGCGTGCTTGCAGCAGTGAAATCATCACAAGTCGTTGTGATTGCCGGTGAGACGGGCTGCGGTAAGACCACACGAATCCCACTGTTCTTGTTGGAGGGGTGCGTTAGGAGTGGAGAGGGGGCGAAATGCAACATCCTGGTCACACAGCCTCGTCGGATCAGTGCTGTGTCAGTGGCACACCGTGTAGCGCAGGAGATGGGACCTGCTCTCCGCCACTGTGTGGGATACCAGGCAAGAACATAATAAAGATTTAAGCCCCTTCAGTCTGTTTAGAAATATGTGCTTTTTTTCTTTGTCAAATTATCTATTTTTAAAATGTGTGTTAGTTTTATTATGTGATACATATGCTATTATTAAATGAGATGTAATGTTGTAATTTGTTGACCTTGAATTTTTAACTGGATCTTCCGGTGTAATGACTTCTATCTGGTGACGTATACAGGACCTCTCCAATTATTTAGTCGGCTTAAACCCGCACCTTTCGTACTATTGACACCGCCATTTTTAAGGGCAACACCCACATCTCAACATCAAATCAACAAATGATGGATAGAACCAAGTTCCTGCCCATTCTTTCTTTTTTATTAACCCGTTTCATGCATATGTACACCATAATACTTCAGTTTCACTGAGACATTAGTTATCCTGCAGACAAACAGAAGAATCTCCAAATGTAAGTAAGCAAAAAACATTGTGAACATGATTGAATTGAGTTTTTATTATTTCTCTGTTCACAAATACAACAAGGGCTGGTGAACATCTCAAAATAATTATTTTAACCAGCTTAAAGGGTTAGTTCACCCAAAAATAAAATTTCTGTCAATTAATTAATGTCGTCCCAAACCCGTAAGACCTTCGTTTGTCTTCGGAACACAAATTAAGATATTTTTGATGAAATCCGAGGGTATCTGATCCACACATAGCCAGCAATGTCATTGCACCTTTTAAGGTCCAGAAAGGTATTAAAGACACCGATAAAATAGTCAACATGTCTAAAGTGTGTATATAATATATTTATATAATTTTTTTTTTTTTAATGGTTTTAAGTTTAGTTAACTATTATAACCCTGCCTTAGAGCATATTATTTTATTAGCTCACCACATTAATGTTTGTGGTTAGGATAGAAAAAGTCACCTGTCCCTGAAATGAATCATTTTCTTGACTTAAACAGATGTCTCTTGCGCTTACAGGTGCGTCTTGAATCACGTCCACCTGAGCGCAGCGGTGGCGCTCTACTCTTCCTCACTGTTGGCGTCCTCCTGCGGAAACTGCAGTCCAACCCCAGTCTCCAGGGCATCAGCCATGTAGTAGTTGATGAGGTCCATGAGAGAGACGTCAACACTGACTTGCTTCTGGCCCTGCTGCTCTCAGTCCTGAAAGAGAATCCAGAGCTGCGAGTGGTTCTGATGAGTGCGACGGGCGACACTCAGCGGCTGTCTCAGTATTTCGGCGGCTGCCCAGTGGTGCGTGTGCCTGGATTCATGCATCCAGTGCAGGCGAGGTACCTGGAGGAGGTGATGACAGAGATGGGTCGACCGTTACTGGAGAAGAGCAAGGAGAAGAGAAACGGGCTGGTAAGTTCAAATGAAGGATAAAATAAATGCTCAGGTTTGGTTGTATAGTTTATGTTTGTGAGAATTTTAAATTGTGTACAGACCACGGCTAAAAAGGTTTGCTTTTATTTTTTGTCTCAAGGAAGAAAAAGACGTCGCTCCTGATCTTGATCTGGTGGCTGATGTGATAGACCGTATTCACAGATATGGAGAGCCAGGTAAAAATTATTGCAAGGGTGCACAAATCAGAACGTTTTAGGCTGATGTGATAATCTTTGGGCCTACAGTATTTACTCTTTGTCACTTTGTGCATTTTCTCTGAGCAGATAGCTGTACGATTGTGAAAAGGCCAGCTGTAAACGCATTTTAAGATGGATTTGTCCTTGATATTGAAATCAGCTTAAATAAAATTAAGTGCATATTTGCTGCTTTTGATGACATGAACTCTTGAATTTAATTTTGATTGGCTATTTAATTAATGAAATTGTCTTGATAACTGGAAATTGCATAGTAGATTTCCAGTTTCCTTCATGCTTTGCAGGATAATATAATGAATAAATGTTAAAAATAAGTGTTGTTTTAGTTGTTTTTTAGTAAAGAGAAAGACCTGTTAGTGTTTAATGCTGTTATGTTTGGCATTTAAGAGTTTCTGTAATGTTGAAATTTTTGTGGTTACTACTGGGCTGAATAGACTTTGTGAAGGTAAACACTACATTGACTCTATAATCAATGACTGCTGTGTAATGCTAGTGACAAGTCATGTCTGTCTTGTTTATTTACATTACATTCTAAATAAGTTACATTTAACGTGCTATGATAGCTTTGGATTTTAACTGAAATAGAGAAAAATAATTTCTTTCAGGGCTACAACTCTAGTTGGAGCAACTTTTTTTTGAGTAATCAACTTAATTTTGTATTTGTTACAAATTAAGTTAATCTAACTCAGTGTAGTTTGTTGGTTGAACATAATTTAATTCAAAGTTGTCATAACTCAAATGATTGATGCAAACTATTTATTTTTTTTAGAGCCAACATATTTTTTACAGTGTATGTCTGCACTTACATAACATACGTCAGTACGATGGAACTTTTTGTTTTGAAGAAAAGCACTTTCACTAATAGACTGTCTAATAGATTTATCACTTATGCAGTGCAGCGATTTTCACTTAATTGTACTCCACATATCAGAAGGTTATTATCGAGGCAGCTGAGGTTGATTTAGGAATTTGCAGCTTTACTTGGAAACTACAATTCATGCTCATCAATAAGGTGAGAACCAGACCCATTATAAACCTAAATATACTCAAATTAAGTGAAAAGTGTACCATCCAAGTAGTAAAAGAAGATGTTTGTTGACGAGAGTAGTACAAGACTACAAGAGTAGTAGCTGTTCCGTGCTCCGGCGCGGTTAGCGATCACACTACATGTGTACCGCACCAGGGCACGGTACAGAGCGATCACACTAGTCAAACGGATCAGACTTTGGTGGTCAAATGTGCTCTGGCATGGTTCAGATTGCCTAGTGTGAGTACACCCTTATTATGTAGCATTTTTATACAATAGATTGCTAGAAAGCAGTTTAACAGTGTTAAACATGAAAATACAGTGTCAGTGTCTCTTTTAATTAGAATTTCAGCTTTTCAGGGTTTCAGCGGGGCATTGAAAAGCATTAAATTGGATATGATGTTACCTGCAAAAACCCTGTATAAAGCAGCTCTCCAGTGTGTTCATGTTTTTACTCATGTTTTTACGCCCAACCTTGGCGAACTGAACAGAAGAAATGAACTGGAGAATATTTCCATGTCAAAGAAGGCGGAGCCTCAGAGCCACACCTACCTATTACGTCATCGCCACACAGACCAATAGTAGTTTCAAGGTGTTTACCAGCCACCATAAACTTTTCCCGAAAGTTCGCTTTGGCAAGCTGTTTCGCAATAATTTTTTCCCGAAATTACATCACACTAGTTCGTTCTTCGATTTCGGGTATATCAGGGCTTTTATTTGTTCTTCCTAACCTGCTACACAAGTTGCTACATTACTTTAACTTTGCCACAGTAAGTTTGCCATTAATTTAATTCTATATGACAAATTAGGTAGTGGAGTTGCGCTGTGCCTTATAAGAAATTGCACATAATAAAAAAAAAAATCTGATTGTTTCAGGTTTGCACTAAATGTCAGTAGATGATAGTTAAAGTGACTCAAAATCCTGTCATTTACTCATCTTTATGTTGATTTATTTTCTTCTGTGGAACAGAAATTTTTAACTATTCATTTAACTAGAATATATCATTGCACCACATCAAATTACACTTTTTCACAGTCAGAATTATTGTTGGCCTAAGTAAACATAATAAGAATACAGTAGGTATGAAGAGTGTAAGAGAAACTTGCTTTAAAACTGTGAGTCTCCTTCACACAGGATAGAGGTCAATCTTGTTTATGAAGATATTAATGTTTATCGCAGGGATATATACAAATAAAATCAGATTAAGTGGAATTCATATTTTATATTATATTTTTTGTCGTTTGCATTACCCTCTAACCACATTTGTCAAATAATATGACTAAGTTTAGTGCCTCTTTTTTCCCCATTAATTATATCAGTAGTAATTTCAGAGAGTTTCCTGAAAAAAAACAACACACTATTAGAAGAAAAGTTTCTACATAGAACTTTAAAGGGTTCTTTTTGTTAGGCGCTTCGTAAATAGAACCTTTTAGTGGTTCCCATCATGGGATCATTTTATGGATTTAGTTTTAGTAATTGATTATTGTTGTTTTAATTCATTTAATTCAGAAATGACCAATTAAACATGAAAGTATTATGCAGTCATTTATGGCATTTCTCCTTATATTGAACCAAGAGTCAAGAGGCAAATTGAGTCAAGAACCCATGGTTCTATATAGAACCCCATAGAACCTTTTTTCTAAGAATACACATTCTTTCATATCAGATGTTAAATGTTTGATCTACTTAAGCTTTTGCTCTTCTCTCTGGTCTTATATACTGACTAAGTGTGTTTGCTCTGTTCCCAGGTGCAGTGTTGTGTTTCCTCCCAGGATGGCAAGACATTAAAGTTGTACAACAGAAACTGGAAGAAAAAGCAGCTTACAGATCAGGCTCACAGATGATTCTACCGTGTAAGCACTTTATCTTGCATTACATCCTGGGACCTTTCTAGATCACACCACACAAATTAGAGGTCAACCAGCTTGTGTTTTTTTTTTTAGCAGCCAGTGCTGAAAGAGCAGGGTGGATCATGACTGATGTAATGCCTTAATTTTATAAAATACAATTTAATGATGGCAAATACAGTGATATACTCAAAATTCACTGACATTTTTTAAGCTTAGGAGCTAACATTTCTGTTAAGAAGGACACCATTTCCTCTCCAATGCAGAAAGTTGTTAGAGTGCAAATAGTGCTGCAGCGATTTAAGTATTTTAATAGGCCAACCAATAAGTCAGCATCAGCTTGGTTCTCTCGACAAAAACCCAATAGGGATTTTCTATTGGATTTTGGTTTATTGCAGAAAATAAGGTCGGTGAGTAATGCCGGGTTCAGACTGCACAGTATTTTTGTTGTGATAGTCACTGCGACTCCTGAGTTCTTGCTGTGTTGTGGACAAAAAAACGTCAGAGTAAATGTTGCTTCCCGACCAATCATTACTTGCCATCTTTAACAACGTGCATGATGTCATCGAGAAGGCAGAATTAGTGACTGACTTCTGGAAAAAAGTGCATAAACAAACTACCGAAGTAGCCTGTTAGTTTAATGCTAATTCCCGTACTCCTTGGGTTTCTGAAGCACCTCTGCTATCATTCGTCAGCATTTCTCCTTTTTCACTCTGGCATGGTAGTCTCTCAAGGAAATAAAGGCAGTATTGGCGATATAAATTTTAAAGATATTAAAATTTACAAGTTGCAAAGTTAAAGTTAGAATAGTTTGCAAGAGCGCGATTATAACCACAACAAGGCTGTGAAAGCGACTAGTGGGTAGATGAGTTACCTGTTTGGCTGATGATGTTTAATGACAACCTCTTTAGTCACATTTAGCCACATGTTAGCAACTGCCTTTTACAAGAGAAGTAAAAGCTTTAAAAATATCACCATTACAGATGTATTTTATATCATAGAATAAAATGTGAAAATATCTTGAGCTTGTGTTCACCACAGACCTTATTTCAAGCATTTAACAAAAACCCATTGACTTCAGGATGATGGAACTGGAAGTGCTAAAATGTGAACTTGTTTCCAGGTTTTGGCCAACAGAAATATTTGATTACATTTTATTTTAAGGTGTCGCTAAAGTGTAATTATGCATTTAAGTGCTGAGTGATATTAATTAACAACATGTACTTACCATTGGGTTAGGGTTTGGTTTAGGTTTGTTGCATGTAATTATGCATAATTAAAGGGTTAGTTCACCCAAAAATGACATTTCTGTCATTAATTACTCACCCCCATGTAGTTCCACACCCGTAAGACCTTTGTTCATCTTCAGAGCACAAAATAAGATACTTTGATGAAATCCGAGAAGTTTTTCATCCTCCATTGAAAGCAACGAAATTACCACATTCAGTGTCCAGAAAAGTAGTAAAAATAGTCAACGTGACTAAAGTGGTTCAACCTTAATGTTATGAAGCGACGAGAATACTTTTTGTGCGCAAAAACAAAACAAAAATAACAACTTTATTCAACAATTTTACGCAGTTGGTGCAGTGCTGCGTTTCCGTGATTACGTCCGAACGCTGGCTCGTTATTGGCTTGCTCCTGCAACAGCATCACACATGCCTCGTGCTGCTCACGTGAAGAGGATGTAGAAATTGGAAGCTGCAATGAAAATAGCGTAGCAGAGGAGAGACGAGGAGAGATTAATTTGTTGAATAAAGCCGTTATTTTTGTTTTGTTTTTGCGCACAAAAAGTATTCTCGTCGCTTCATAACATTAAGGTTGAACCACTGTTGTCGCGATGACTATTTAAACAATGTTTTTACTACTTTTCTGGACATTGAATGTGGTAATTTCATTGCTTTCAATGGAGGATAAAAAAACCTCTCAGATTTCATCAAAATATCTTAATTTGTGTTCCGAAGATGAACGAAGGTCTTACAGGTTTGGAACGACATGAGGGTGAGTAATTAATGACAGAAATTTCATTTTTGGGTGAACTAACCCTTTAATTTACTGTTATTATTACAGTAAGTACATGTAATGTGTAACAAAGTAAAATAATGTTACCAAATACATCATCTCTACAGCACTCTATGGTTATGTTCAGACTGCCAGCAAAAATCAGATTTTTTTGCATATCCAGATTTTATCTAGATGGGTTTTTGAAAGTCTGGACAGCAAAAAAACAAAACAAAACAAAAAAACACATGAAATCAGATTTTTTTTTTCTTTCCTTTTTTCAAATCTGATTCAAACCACACTTGGAAGTGGTTTGAAATGCAATTCCAATCAGATTTTTACAGATGCAGTTCAGTCTGGACACTCTGGCTGCTCAAATCGGATTTCAAATTGTGAGTCACTCTTAACACGACACACAATGATAACATCAAAACTGGTGACAGAAATGCCGCAAGTGTTCATACTGTATCAAAGTCCCTTTCAAAGAAAGTCTGTTCACTCGGCGGCCATATTTGCAATGCCTCCAGGCAGCTATTTCATGCATCCAAGACCAAGTCCTATCTATTTGAATGGGGGAATCCTTAAATCTCAAAAACTGCTTGGTGAACTCACAATTAAATAACATATGTCAAATCAGCAACAAAATCTGACATGAACTGACCAATAAATGTTGTTTCTTATGCTCAAGTAGTGTTAAAAAAGCTTATTTTTTCAGGCTAGACGAACCTATGCGCATGTGCAATCCTACGCGCATGTGCAATCCTATGCGCGAGTCTCAGGTTTCTGTGGGTAGCTACAGTGACGCAATGACTTTATCAATCAGCGATTGGCTCTTTTACGAGGGACGTATTCTGCCATACTGCACATTGCAGTTTCTCCCATTCATAATTAATAGGAGTGAACCGTCTTGATATATCTATAGACTTTGATGGTATTCACAATATATACCAGTTTCCTGTAACCAAGGAGCTCAGCACCATGACTAGACATGGCTTATTTGGAAAGCGAGATATTTGGAATGCAGCTCAATATTTTATGAATCCATTTTGAAAGCCTTGTTACATGCGTGGGCACGCCTAAGCAACCCATGCAGATAGGTTGGTTATGTCTGGACACAAAAATCTTATTTGATCACTTGCAGTTAATAGGTCAGACAGTCTGACTGAAAAGATGTAGTTTGCCTGCAGTCTGAACATAGCCATAATCGTCTGATTAATTGCCATAGCTGGTATATCGGTTGATCACTATCAAATCTTTACTTAATATGTGTCTTTTGACTCCACCCTACTCATCTGTTTATGAAATACATGGCAATCATTTTGAGGACATGCTTTCACTGTTTCTTCTGCAGTGCACTCCAGTATGGCTGTAACAGAGCAGCAAGCTGTGTTCCAGCACCCTCCAAAGGGACTGCGAAAGATCGTGCTGGCCACCAACATCGCTGAGACGTCCATCACCATAGATGACATTGTGCATGTGGTGGATGCCGGCTCTCAGAAAGAACAGAACTACGACCCCAGAACAAAGGTCCTTCCCCCTGCTTTAAAGTTGATATGAAACGGAAGACATATATCTGAGTGAAACAGCTTCTCAAACAAGACCAAATGTCTTGTTTGAGAAGGGCAGGACTTGATTTTGTCCATGGGGAATTGATTGGATAGTTGTGGTTTGCTATTGGTGGATCTCATGTGAGTGACAGGTTGCATCAGAGAAATACTGTAGTATTCCATAAAAAAACAAGAATTGTCCATTTTGATTTCATGGTGACTTTAAAGTTATAAGAAACTCACATAGCACTAAGAGTAAAGCCATTTAAAGATGATTTTGTGCTGTGTTCTGTGTTCTCAGGTCTCTGGTCTAAACACGGTCTGGATTTCACAAGCAAACGTTACTCAGCGAAGAGGAAGGGCAGGCCGCTGCCAACCTGGACATGCCTACCACCTTTTCCCACGAAAACAGCTTGACAGCATGGGCACATTTCCCATCCCTGAAATCCTGCGCACCCCTCTGGAGAGCGTGGTCATTCAAGCCAAGATTCACTGTCCAGATAGCAAAGTGAGGGGGCAAACGATGTTAAAATCTACTTGCTTTAAAATTCAGAAAAGAGGCTTAATTTTGTCAGTTCTCTGCATAGGGTGTGTCAAGGTCAGTTTATTGGATTGGATTGAAAACAGTGTTATTCTTCCTCATGTAGGCTGTTGATTTCCTGTCACAAGTGCTTGACTCCCCAGACAGACAAGCAGTGAAAGTTGCTGTGAAGAACCTAATGGAAATTGGTAAATGTTTTTCATTTTTTTCAGTAAAAGATCGAGAGAACTCCTTCATGTTAGTTACATCATGATCTATATATATTATTTTTCTTTAATGTTTACTTTATTTCAAGTAAAGTTTTTTTTTTCATGGCTTTAGTTTAGGTTTTAGTTAACGATAATAACCTTGCTTGAAATGCATTTTAACCATGAATCACAATGCTATAATTGATACACACACATATATACGATTCACCACCCCATCACAATTGCATGATTGTTGATCTGAACAGATGTCATTTGCAGTACTTTTTTTTTTTTTTTGGGGGGGACTAAAACCCTTAAGTCTTTACATGTTTCTGTTCTGTCATGTGTAGAAACTCTTGCTGTTCTCTCACACTCAGGCGTGCTGGACGGCTCAGAGAATCTGACTCCACTGGGACAGCGCGTGGCCTGCATGTCGTGTGACCCACGGTTAGGGAAAGTCTTGGTTCTCTCGGCTCTGTTTTCTTGTGTTCTTCCCATTTTGTCTGTGGCAGCCTGTTTGACTCGAGATCCCTTCTATAACAGCATGCAGAACCGGGCCCTCGTCTCAAAGGTCAGTGAGCCACTTGAAGAATTTGTTCTGTTTGTGTGAAGTAGCATACACTCATATATCCATTTTTTCTGCATGAGTTCATTCACTTTTTTGTGCTAATATGTACTGTTCCTCTCTGTAGGCCAAGACAGCTCTGAGTGGTTCCAGCTGTAGTGATTATCTGGTCTTCAGTCGTGTTGTTCAGAGCTGGAAAGAGCAACAAGGCAAGGAGAGAAAACAGGAGTTTCTGGACAAATATACTCTGTCTGGAGCCAGTCTGCGGTTTATACATGGTGAGACACGCACATAATTAATGTACAGTTGTGCTCGAAAGTTTACATACCCCTTGCAGAATCTGCAAAATGTTAATAAACATTTTGAATTGGATGATAAATCCAAGGGGTAAATTTATACTTATTTTGTCTTATGGAAAACATGTGAGGATCTTCTGTAGCTTCTGAAGGGCAGTACTAAGTAATAATAAAAAAAGATCTTTGAACAAAATAAGAAAAATTTACACATCATCTTGTTCAAAAGTTTACACCCTACAGGTCTTAATGCATCATCTTCCTTCTTTAGCATCAGTGAATTTTTGCAGCTTTTGCAATAGTTGTGTATGAGTCCCTCAATTCACCCTTCGCCGGGAGTTTGATTGACAGGCAATCTGACCAATCATAACACCGAATCAGCCATTTTGTCCAACAAACAATCCAGACAGACTAACGTTGGTGGACTTGAACTTGAAAAATGGTGTGTATTGACGTTGGTTGAAACAACATACCTTCTGATGTTCATTCATGTTTATTTGGTGCTATAACTAGTAATTGCTTGAACTGACTCGCTACAGCGATCTGTGATGACACATTAAAGAGCCACAAATCTGTATTTATTTTTTGAATTTCTTAAAAAACTGCAAATTTTGAAAGCTGAGTTTTTGTTTCATACCAAAAGTAATCTGCTCTGTCTGTGCGTTGTCAGTGTCCTCTTGATGTGTGGCGCCACAGCTTGTTGGACGTAGCACCAGTAACTAAGGGTGGCGCCGTGGCGGGTCTTTGCGAAGGGTCACTTGTACTCTGTTATTCTTTTGTCTTGTAGATTATATATAAACATCTGTAATGTGTAATACCTTATTCAGTACTGTACTAAAAAAGAAATAATATGCAATTTTTATGATGCCGATAATTGTGCAGATTTTGCAAGAGGTATGTAAACTTGTGAATACAACTGTATGATGCTCAAACTCATGGTGGGCATCTGTGTGACTTCACTAGTCAGTTGGTCGAGAATCACTGACATATGAAACTCTTCACATGTATACACTACGTGGACTGCTAATTAATGAGTTGCAGATGATGTAGTACTGATACTGAAAACAAAGATGGACACAAAATTAACTTGCTTTGGCCATCATTATTATGAGTATACAGGTGCATGCTGAGTCCATATAAGGAAACATGTTTCCTTGTACTTTAATGTGGCATAAAACCAGAACTTTTAAATACACAAGAGTCATCTTAACTTTACTGTTGTTCTGTGAATCAGGGCATGTCTTGATATCTGCAAAAATCAGAAAGCAACAGATAAATAGAGATGAGTGAGTGAGACTGCTATGTGCAGAACGCTTTGTCGGTAAGTCAGTTTGGATGAAAGCAGCTGCTGAATGAATAAGTGTAATTTTAAATGTAATTTTAGATATAAATCTAAACTCTGGCAATGTTCTGTTGATTCTTCAACCGGTTCCTTGACTATACTTACAGAAACCAAAATACATAATAAAATGGAAATGGGTCCATAAAATAAAAATGAAACCATAAAAGCCATTCTAGAAAACAAAACTGTAATGTAAAATTAATCTTGAACCTGCGGTAGAATGAAAACATGTTTTGTTTTCAGCCAAATTTTGCCAGAAGTGACCTGGATGAGTAAAAACCTTCACTTACATGTCTTTAAAGTTCAGACGGAGAACGCATTTACATTTCTTCACTGCCTTTTATAAATTGTGCAGTGGCCATAAATTGCATATTTGATGATTAAGTGTAAAATGCCCATTCAGTGTGATGCAGTCATTTTTAGCCATAGTAAAAAGAAAGCTTTGTCTCTTAAACAGGCCTGATGCAACAGTTCAGTGAAAATTTGGCTGAGGCTGGACTGGTGGATCATTCTGCTGAATGTCTGCGTCTCTCCTCTCATCTAAACCAGCACAGTCAGCAGGAGCAGCTCCTTAAAGCAGTGCTGGTTGCGGGCCTTTATCCTAACCTCATACAGGTACCACTCACATTTCATATATACACTTTCAGATACTGTATACAGTATGTANCACACACACACACACACACACACACACATACACATATATACATATTTAGAATGAGGCATTTATATGATACTTATTTTCTAAGAAGATAATTTCAGATGTTTTCGTTTGTTGTTGTTGTTGTTGTTGTTGTAAAGATTCAAACCGATTCACTTGTCAATTTTATTTTGATCCCCGGTTTCATGGGAACAAGCCCGAAGCATATAGTTTCACTGTGTAAATTCTCTTTCCTTATAAAACTGGCAAAGCAGTGCAGATTTGTAATTATTGGTCACAGCACAAAAAAATACCAACTGCCTATCTGCATCAGGCACAATATCTATTAATAAAATATCTGAACTTTACCAGGTGAAAAGAGGCACAGTGACAAAAGGTGGAAGATTTCGGCCAGAAAATCTTTCCTACCGTACAGAAAGCACCCCTGTGCTGCTGCACCGCTCCTCTGTCAACAGGTAAATGCATGAGTCAGATAGAGATATTAATAAAACTGCTAATTTTTAAAGGATAGATTGACATTGCTGTTTTATTGTTTGTATTGTTGTAACATGAATTTCTGAATTTTTTTTTAAGGCATGGCACATTGGGCATTACAGCAGAGATTTATTCTGTATTTAAAGTCCTATCGTGAATATTTTTCTGCTACTGTATCTGTACAATGTTCTGTTATGATTCATTTACCTCTTCACGTAAGAAATGAGTAAAGGCCTGTTCACACCAAGGATAACTATAACAATAAAGATTTAGTTTTAAAAATCATCCTAAATGTAAAAGAATAGCAGAGTCCACACCACAACTATAACAATAAAAAAACTAATGATATCTTTGGTACCATTTTCTGAACGTTTTTTTTTTTCTCCAGCTGATTGAGAAAAATGATAGCAGCCAATCAGAATCCATCCTGCTTTAAATAGCTCAAGCATTTAAGGCAGCAGGCAACAAAACTGCAGCATGTGCTTAGAAGAAACCGAGTGATATAGTCCGCTTGTGTAGACTCTAATGTAGTTGGTCTTGGTGTGAACAGGCCTTAACAGTCAGTGCTTTCTTATGGGTTGTGATTTTGGGGTCTGAGTCCCATCTTTCCGTAACAGCATACTCTTTGTAAAGCCTTCATTACAGTGTGACCGATTCACAAAATAGTCTGTGCTGAAATGTGGAGCCCAACATTTGGCAGACTTTGCCCACATTTTACTCATCGCTAATTAAAATCAAACAGAAATACATAATCTTCCTTTTCTGTCATTTAGGAATAAAAGTATCTGACTTCCTCATTACGTCACCACCTTGACTTTGCTGGCAAAAATGAATAACTTTTACGACCTTCATTGCAGATTAATTTGCCTGAGTTTATGAAATATGATTCTTGTTGTTCTGTTGAGTTGAAGTCATGTGTTGTGTGTCATTTAGGGGAAATCAGAATCTCCAGAGTCGCTGGCTCACGTTCTTCTCTGCTATGAAATCAAATAGTCAAGTCTTCATTAGAGACTCTTCAGTGGTTCATCCACTCGCTTTGTTGCTCCTGACAGAATGTGATCTCAGCGAAAGAGGTAATGCAATGCCTGCCTTCACCAGACAGTTGGATCTAGGATTCTGATAATTCTATGGAAGCTTGTTCCCGCCACAGGAAAAAAAGTGTAATTGCGACTTATCTTTCTAACCTTTTTTCTCGCAGTCGCAAGTTTATATCTCACAATTCTAACTCTCAATTCCATGTTTATATTTAACAATTTTGAGCAAAAAGTCAGAATTGTATGTTTATATCTCACAATTGACATTTTTTTTCCCTCAGACTTGTGATATAAACTTGCAATTCTTACTCTTTCTCACTCTTATGACTTTTTTTTTTTTTCTTTCTCAGAATTGTGAGATAAAAAGTCGCAATTACCTATATTTTTATTCCATGGCGGAAACAAGCTTCCATATTATTCACTTTATACTGAAATATAATGTAAGCTCTTTTATCAGTGCATGTTTGCTTTGAAAAGTTTTGTGGATACAGTGGTAGTAATTTTATTTTATTTTTTAAGTTCTTGGAGATCGTGTAGAGGTGGCATTACCAGGTCATACACTCATACGATGGGAGTTTTCTCCTCACGTCTGGGAGTTACTGTGGGACCTGCGCACTTCCCTACAGGCCATGATCCACCGCAATCTTCGACCGTCTGAATGTGAATCCAACTCCAGCTTAGACAGCTGGAAGGACAGTGAGCTTATTGGCTTATTAGTCGACCTTCTGAATAATGCAGATTCAGAAGCTAGCAGTGATCAGGATGACTTCAACAACAGCACAGACAATGTTAAGGCTGATGGTTTTTAATGTACACGTATGTGTGTGGTACTGTAAATTCATTTATGTTTTTCCATTTCAGCCAAACAGCTGTAAAGACAGTCTTGGTAAAGGTTGTGTAGTATGGATCAAACTCTCCCCTGTCAGAACTCAATCATACATGCCTGGGGCATGTTGACTCAAACTGCTTAAATTGCACCAATTAAAGTAATTTATTTAAGTTAAAAGAAAAGTGATATTTTTCGCTAGTATACCATGTAAAACATTTTTTGCACATACATATTTCATGGAGAATAAAATCTGAATGTTTGAGAGACGAATACTTGTACAAGAATTGTGTCTAAGGGTGAATGAAAACCACTGTAATACTTAAATACTTTGCTTGATGTCAATTAAATCAATGAAAGATGTAAGGTACAACAGGGCAAAAGGCGCATTTGATTTTATTTTCCTCTTACCACTAGATGGCACAAAAACTTGCCATAGCACTTTCCAAAACATCCACTTTTCATTATGCATGTGGAAATGTGGGTGATCCTTGACGTGATTGCGGGCAGCAGCGCAAAGTTGATTTTTTTTTTTTTTTAAATGTTGTAGATTTAAGTAGCAAATGAGAATCGCTAACATTTATTGAATATATTTTGAGACAAAGGTCTACTTAATTATTTTCAGTTTTGTTCAAGGTGATTAAAGCAACAGTTTTTCAATAACGGAAGAATATGTAAAAGTATGGTATTTGAGGTAAATGCGCATCTGCTGTTGGGGCTAAAGGCACAATAATTAACATAAGTAGGCTAGCTGATTTTTCCATTTATTGACATGACATTGTTATATTCAGATGGTAAATATCATATTAGGTTGGGTGTCCACCTTAGAGATAATCACCATATTTATAATGAAACAATCATATTTTAAAATATATCATATCATATACAATAAAATATAATTTATTACTACTGTAAATCTATATTAATTCTCTCAGAGCATGCTCCACGGTCTTGTTTGAGGCATAGTGGAGACCACGCTTTTTCTGTTGAGGCTCCTGCACTCTGGAATGTGTTGCCATTATCTATAAAATCCTCGTCAAGCATCGACATTTTTAAAAAGGACTTGAAGACTTATTTTATCAAGCTTTCGATGTTTGATTAGGTCTGAGAATTGTGATTGGTTGCATGGTTTTCAGTGTTATATTTTGTTACTGAATGTTTGTATGAATTTTATAGTTTTTATGGATAGCACTTTGGTCCATTCTAATGGTTTTGAAAGTGATTTATAAATAAAAGTTGAGTCTGCAACTAAGCAAGTCAGAGGCAACAGTGGCAAGGAACCTACACTCCATTGGTGACAAACGGGAAAAAAAATCCTTGGGTGAAACCAGGCTCAGTCAGGGGGTCAGTTCTCCTCTGGTCAGTGAACGAACATGGTGTGATTATGAGGCTGCATCACAAGTCAGATTGTGGATTGTTATCCTCCAGAATATTTCATCTATCTGCTTGGAATACATCACACCAGCATATTGAGGGAGGAGGAATTGAAGCATAGGGGTCTGTGCTGAACAATGACACTATTTTTAGAGCTGCTTTACAGCTGAATTGAACTGTTTGCATCATTGAATCATTATTTTCCTGTTTATCACTGTAAAGCTGCTTTGAAACAATCTGTATTGCATAAAGCACTATATAAATAAAGGTGACTTGATTAGCTAAAGGTAGGGTAGGTCATTTTCAGAAAGGCTAACAATAGCAAGCTGAAAGCATAAGATCCCACCCTCCCTTCAGAGCATTCTACAAAGCCATGCCTCCTTCAAAACACATGAACGCGCACAGCAGGAAGCAAACAAAAGCGTCATGTGAGATGGCGTTAAACTAAACTAGTGATTGCTATCAGGATGTGAAGAGACTTTCAACCAGCATAACAAAAAAAAAAAGTTTCTGGAACAAAATCACCCCTGCCTTTCATTATACACTGCTCAAAAAAATTAAAGGATCTTTTTTTTTTTTTATCAGAGAATAGCATCAAGTCAGTTAAACTCCTGGGATATTGATCTGGTCAGTTAAGTAGCAGAAGGGGTTGTTAATCAGTTTTAGCTGCTTTGGTGTTAATGAAATTAACAACAGGTGCACTAGATGGGCAACAATGAGACGACCACAAAACAGGAATGGTTTTACAGGTGGAGGCCACTGACATTGTTTTCCCTACTTATCTTTTCTGACTGTTTTTCACTAGTTTTGCATTTGGCTAGGGTCAGTGTCACTACTGGTAGCATGAGGCAATACCTGGAACCTACAGAGGTTGCACAGGCAGTCCAACTCCTCCAGGATGGCACATCAATACGTGCCATTACCAGAAGGTTTGTTGTGTCTCCCAGCACAGTCTCAAGAGCATGGAGGAGATTCCAGGAGACAGGCAGTTACTCTTGGAGAGCTGGACATGGCTGTGGCAGTTCCTTAACCCATCAGCAGGACCGGAATCTGCTCCTTTGTGCAAGGAGGAACAGGATGAGCACTGCCAGAGCCCTACAAAATGACCTCCAGCAGGCAACTGGTGTGAATATCTCTGACCAAACAATCAGAAACAGACTTCATGAGGGTGGCCTGAGGGCCCGACGTCCTTTAGTGGGCCCTGTGCTCACTGCCTGGCACCATGGAGCTCAATTGGCATTTGCCATTGAACACCAGAATTGGCAGGTCCGCCACTGGTGCCCTGTGCTTTTCACAGATGAGAGCAGGTTCACCCTGAGCACGTGACAGACGTAAAAGGATCTGGAGAAGCTGTGGAGAACGTTATGCTGCCTGTAACATCGTTCAGCATGATCGGTTTGGTGGTGGGTCAGTGATGGTCTGGGGAGGCATATCCATGGAGGGACGCACAGACCTCTACAGGCTAGACAATGGCACCCTGACTGCCATTAGGTACTGGGATGAAATCCTTGGACCCACTGTAAGACCCTACACTGGTCCAGTGGGTCCTGGGTTCCCCCTGGTGCACGACAATGCCCGGACTCATGTGGCGAGAGTATGCAGGCAGTTCATGGAGGATAAAGGAATTGATACCATTGAATGGCCCCCCACGCTCGCCTGACCTAAATCCAATAGAACACCTCTTGGACATAATGTTTTGGTCCATCTGACGCCGCCATGTTACACCTCAGACTGTCTAGGAGCTCAGTGATGCCCTGGTCCAGATCTGGGAGGAAATCCATCAGTCATCTCATTAGGAGCATGCCCCGACATTGTCAGGTATGCATACAAGCACGTGGGGGCCATACAAACTACTGAGTACCATTTTGAGTTGCTGCAATGAAATTTCAGCAAAATGGACTAGCCTGCTGCTGCATTTTTTCAATTTGATTTTTGGTGTCTTTGAATTCAGTCCTCTGTAGGTTGGTCATTTTAATTTCCATCAAATGATGTGGCATCCTTTCGTTCCTAACATTACCCAGTCCATATCAGTATAGATATCCAGCATGATATTTTTCCCCATTGAGATCTGATGTGTTTTCAAAGTGTTCCTTTAATTTTTTTGAGCAGTGTACTTAGACATTGAAGGCTAAAACGGGAGTTTCTGTTTAAAATGACAGCGTTACTTGACTAAATAGGGTTAACCTCTTATTATTGTAATATTATGTCCATGGGAAATTAAATTATTAATTATTTAGACACTATTAAAGTAACTATTAGAGAAAACAGATCTGGTCAGCTTATTTCTATAATGGTCATGATTCCTGGCTAGAAATAATCTTGCTTTAAGTGTGTATAGATCCTTGGGTACTAAATTAAGTACACTTAGAAAATAACAAGCATGAGTAGCCATCTAAAGTGAAGTGAAAGTGACATGTGGCCAAGTATGGTGACCCATACTCGGAATTTGTGCTCTGCATTTAACCCATCCAAGTGAACACACACACCGTGAACACACACCCGGAGCAGTGGGCAGCCATTGCTGCGGCGCCCGGGGAGCAGTTGGGGGTACGGTGCCTTGCTCAAGGGTCTCACCTCAGTCGTGGTATTGAGGGTGGGGAGAGCGCTGGACATTCACTCCCCTCACCGACAATCCCTGCCGGACCTGAGACTCGAACCCGTGACCTTTGGGTTACAAGTCTGACTCTCTATCCATTAGGCCACGGCTGCCCCCGTAAATAGTATTAGTCAATTACCTCTGTCTAATGGCCTCGACTGGCGAGTGTGTGACCGTGAAATCCGCATGCATGGCTGGTGCGAGACTCAGTGACATTGGAATCCAAATAAACAAGTACAATCTAAAGTATACAATTACAATAATCAAATGTCTGAATAATTTATTAGACAATAAACAATATTCATGTAACCTCTCAACCTAAATTTGAGGCTGACAAAGTGTTTAATTGGAACTAAATTACTTTGCGCACCACAAAAAGAATGTGCAGCAGTACAACTGGGTATCATTGTTGGGTCAGTGGATGATCCTTACAACAGAGAAATTTAAATCAAATCTAAGGGTGTTGACCATCTATCTTAGCTCTGTAGGAAAATAAGCAATGTTTTTCAATTTACTTTCAAACAAATCTTATAATCTGACAAAAGCAAATAAGATGACACTAAGAAAACTCCTTCATGAACCGCATGTGGAATGTCTTCAGTCTTTGTAGAGCATCTTCCATGATGTCCTCATGAGTTGCCACCAAAAGCCTGAGAAACAATTAAGAATTTGGTTTTCACAGAGAATCTATGGAATGCACAGATGATGCTTACAATTAGGATGAGCTAATGTTTACAGTTTATTTGAATGTCTACTATGGTAAGCATAACTGGCTGTAATTTAGTCAGAATTTGGCAACTGAAAACAACAATGAAATCTGTCAGATAAAAAGTCATGATAAATTCACATTTTCCAGCATGATTTAGTTTGTTTTCTATGAGGTAACCATTCACATCACTCATGCAACAGTGGCAGTGCAACAACCTAATGTGATGGCTGTCATTTCTTTGTCCATATTCACAGCCCGGCCTCACATGCAGACCCGTTTCTTCTAGCAATTGCAAACAATACAGCATGTCTGGTTCCATCTGCCTTTTCTACAAAGAGAAAATAACTTTAAATGGTAGAAAACATGAAAACTACAGTTAGGTACGTACTGCCTAAAGGGATTTCTTCACTGCTGTGACTGGTTAGTTAGTTATTCAGTGTTAGCTAGTTGATGGCTTGACTGAAGACACAGTAATTGATCATGGGTCACAACTCACATCATGTGTCTAGACATCTGCCAACACTGCTATGCTAGTCTCACTTCAGTATCAGTATTGCATTCAGCCATATGTAGAGACAAACAGACTCATTCAGAAATCTGAAAGTCCTTGCATTTAGATTTTTAAGCCGTACATTGACTGATCACTTTGGGATTTGAGGAAAATGACATTCTGCCTTTTGACAAATTACTTGTGATGTTTCTCATTTATAAGTCATTTCGGATAAAAGCATCTGCCAAATGAATAGATGTAAATAAATAATTCCAATGCTGACTGGATATTGTTTCTTGCGCTTATTACTAACAGGTCATTAGGACTGCCACCAATTACCCTTTGGATTCCCCACATTACAATTGGCATGTGTCAGGAAAAGAGTAGTAATAAAGCTTCAACAGTCAGTGAGAAGAGGAGAGAAAGACTGAAAACAAATGCACCGTCTGGAGAGAGTTCCCCTAATATACTTCAAACTAAGTTCTTTTTCTAAGGCCCCGATATACTTCAAACAAAGTTCTTTTCGTTCTTCATTTAGGAGTAAAAAGAAGTTCGAAATGCGTGAGCAGCTAAATACTATAATCGAACACAATCGGCGCACACCTCTTATTACGTTATCGTCACGGACCAATGGTAGTACGAAGGTGATTTGCAGCTGGAGCGAACTTTTCCTGAGAGTTCGGTTTGGCAAGCCGTTTCGAACTTCCAAAAAGAACACAAAACAATCTTCGTTTTGGCCTGATTTTGTTCTAAATGACTTCACATCAGTTCGTTCTTCGATTTCGTTTGAAGTATATCGAGGCATTTATCCTGCCCCAGACACTATTATCGTAAAGTTATGTGACTATAGTCGGTGTGCTGTTTGGACACATTACAGGGCAAACTACACCACCTCCGCCACTAAAGATCGACAGAGATCCTGCATATTTGGTCAGGGGGATTACTCAGTGAAATGGAAGTTAATGTACAGTTGCAAGAAAAAGCACTTTGGAATTACCTGGATTTCTGTGTTGATTATTCCTATAGTTTGGTCTGATCTAATGATGATTAAACTAATCACACAAACAGTTGTGCTTTCCCATTTTTATTTTTTTTATCAAAGTCATTGAGTAATCATTTACAGTGTAAGTTGGAATAAGTAACCATTGAAATTATCTTGTGGATCAGTGGTGTTCCAGACTATTCCTGGAGATCCTGCAAATTTTAGCTCCAGCACCTGAACCAGCTAATTACGGTTTTCATGAACACTTGATAATTACAAACAGGTGTTAGAACAGGGTTGGAACTGAACTCTGCAAGAAGGTAGATGTCAAGAAACAGGAAAGCACACCCCTGTATTGGCAGAATACTAAAAGGTGCATTTTAGTACCTTAGAGTAATAATATGCAACTATAAGGTTTTTGAATTTTAACGGGGAAATAAGGTACAAAGATGACCCTTTAAGGGTACAACAGTGACCATCTGTTGTACCCCTAAAGGTAAAATTTTTGCACATTTTTTTCTGAGAGTGTGTGTAGTAGACTTGCACAACTGGGTCAAAATGGCATGACCTGAAAATCAGGTTTCTGATCTGATCCAAAACTTCTTTTCCAGCCATCCTTTAGTTGATTTACTTGAGTGCTTTACACTCTTAAAAATTGAGGTTCTTTATTGGCATTTTTATTTTATTTACATCAATGTTTTTTTTAAGAACTGTTCACAGAAAAGTTCTTTGCGTAACCAAATTGGTTGTACTGCATCACTATGAAACCCCCTTTTTGCAACCTCGTAGCTCATTGTCTTGTTACATCACCCAACCTCTCTTAAGCTTGAGATCATGGATATCTGCTCTAACATCCTCATTGTCTTGATACATTTTTGAATTTATTCTCCTTTAACAAGGCTTGACATTAAAGGGTTAGTTCACCCAAAAATGAAAATTCTGTCATTAATTACTCCCCGTCGTTCCAAACCCGTAATATTTTCGTTCATCTTGGAATGCAAATTAAGATATTTTTGATGAAATCTGAGAGCTTTCTGTCCCTCCATAGACAGCTACACAATTGAAACTTTGACAGCAGCCATATCACCCTGTAGCCCAAGACTGGTTGCCCACTGAAGCTAAGCAGGGCTGAGCCTGGTTAGTACCTGGATGGGAGACCTCCTGGGAAAACCAGGTAGCTATTGGAGGAGGTGTTAGTGAGGCCAGCAGGGGGTGATCACCCTGTGGTCTGTGTGGGTCCTAAAGCCCCAGTATAGTGATGGGGACACTGTACTGTAACAAGCACCGTCCTTCGGATGAGACTTTAAACCGAGGTCCTGACTCTCTGTGGTCATTAAAAATCCCATGGCACTTCTCGTAAAGAGTAGGGGTGTAACCCCGGTGTCCTGGCCAAATTCCCTCCATAGGCCCTTACCAATCACGGCCTCCTAATAATCCCCATCCATTTAAATTGGCTCTTTCACTCTCTCTCCTCTCCACCTACAGCTGGTGTGTGGTGAGCGCAATGGCGCCGTTGTACTGTGGCTGCCGTCGCATCATCCAAGTGGATGCTGCACACTGGTGGTGGATGAGGAGAGACCCCTGATATGATTGTAAAAGCGCTTTGGGTGTACAGTTGTACATAGGAAAGCGCTATATAAATGCCTCATTCATTCATTCACTTCAAAAAGTTCATAAAGAGATAGTAAAACTAATCCATATGAATTGAGTGGTTAAGTCCAAATTTTCTGAAGAGACTTGATCACTTTTTATGATGAACAGATTTAATTTAGGCTTTTACTCACATATAAACATTGAGCTTCCGTTTACCATAACTGATGTGTGAGTTGATGAATGTTTAAATGTGAATAGGCCTAAATTCAATCTGTTCAACATATAAAGCGATCGTGGATCTTCAGAAAATGAATTTATATAATATATACATTATATAATATATACTTGAATTTATATAATATATACATTATATAATATATACATTTTTCAATTGTAGTCTTTTAAAAAGGCATCTGAAATAATAAACTAAGTACAATGTAGTGTTGTCAAAAATATCAATTTCGATACATATCAATACTGAACTATCTGAAATGCTTCCAATACTCATTTTCTGCAGAATAGATACACGATACCATCTGCGCTTTCTCGCTCTCTCTTCTCTCAGACAGCGAGTTGACACACAAATCCGCCTCCCCTCACTCACACGTTTAATTTGCTCCGGATGAATATTGTTGGTGTTACATGGCTTACATTTTGGCGTGGGATTGCGTGTATTGCACATAATTTTACTCATTCCCACAGATTTTGTGCACACCCAAAGTGTGTGCACATAAATCCGCCACAGTTATTTTTATTTAATTTTTCGCTGCTTATTGCACTTAAACAGTCAAATACACAGATAATAATATCAAAACGCTGGTCTTGGTGAGTATTCACATAAACACAGTCAGTTATGTTTTAAATGAACGTAAAAAGTTGATTAAAAAAACGCACGTTTAACAGTATAATGGATCCGTGTGTCAGGTCTTACAGCAGCCTATTATACAGTGGGTACGGAAAGTATTCAGACCCCCTTAAATTTTTAAAATTGCAGCCATTTGCTAAAATCATTTAAGTTCATTTTTTTTCCTCAATGTACATACAGTACCCCATATTGACAGAAAAACAGAATTGTTGACATTTTTGCAGATTTATTAAAAAAGAAAAACTGAAATATCACATGGTCCTAAGTATTCAGACCCTTTGCTCAGTATTTAGTAGAAGCACCCTTTTGAACTAATACAGCCATGAGTCTTTTTGGGAAAGATGCAACAAGTTTTTCACACCTGGATTTGAGGATCCTCTGCCATTCCTCCTTGCAGACCCTCTCCAGTTCTGTCAGGTTGGATGGTAAACGTTGGTGGACAGCCATTTTTAGGTCTCTCCAGAGATGCTCAAATGGGTTTAAGTCAGGGCTCTGGCTGGGCCATTCAAGAACAGTCACGGAGTTGTTGTGAAGCCACTCCTTCGTTATTTTAGATGTTTGCTTAGGGTCATTGTCTTGTTGGAAGGTAAACCTTCAGCCCAGTCTGAGGTCCTGAGTACTCTGGAGAAGGTTTTTGTCCAGGATATCCCTGTACTTGGCCGCATTCATCTTTCCCTCGATTGCAACCAGTCGTCCTGTCCCTGCAGCTGAAAAACACCCCCACAGCATGATGCTGCCACCACCATGCTTCACTGTTGGGACTGTATTGGACAGGTGATGAGCAGTGCCTGGTTTTCTCCACACATGCCGCTTAGAATTAAGGCCAAAAAGTTCTATCTTGGTCTCATCAGACCAGAGAATCTTATTTCTCACCATCTTGGAGTCCTTCAGGTGTTTTTTAGCAAACTCCATGCGGACTTTCATGTGTCTTGCACTGAGGAGAGGCTTCCGTCGGGCCACTCTGACATAAAGCCCCGACTGGTGGAGGGCTGCAGTGACGATTGACTTTCTACAACTTTCTCCCATCTCCCGACTGCATCTCTGGAGCTCAGCCACAGTGATCTTTGGGTTCTTCTTTACCTCTCTCACCAAGGCTCTTCTCCCCCTCTCTCACCAAGGCTCTTCTCCCCCGATAGCTCAGTTTGGCCGGACGGCCAGCTCTAGGAAGGGTTCTGGTCATCCCAAACGTCTTCCATTTAAGGATTATGGAGACCACTGTGCTCTTAGGAACCTTAAGTGCAGCAGACATGTTTTTGTAACCTTGGCCAGATCTGTGCCTTGCCACAATTCTGTCTCTGAGCTCTTCAGGCAGTTCCTTTGACCTCATGATTCTCATTTGCTCTGACATGCACTGTGAGCTGTAAGGTCTTACATAGACAGGTGTGTGGCTTTCCTAATCAAGTCCAATCAGTATAATCAAACACAGCTGGACTCAAATGAAGGTGTAGAACCATCTCAAGGATGATCAGAAGAAATGGACAGCATCTGAGTTAAATATATGAGTGCCACAGCAAAGGGTCTGAATACTGATATTTGTGATATTTCAGTTTTTCTTTTTTAATAAATTTGCAAAAATGTCAACAATTCTGTGTTTTTCTGTCAATATGGGGTGCTGTGTGTACATTAATGAGGAAAAAAATGAACTTAAATGATTTTAGCAAATGGCTGCAATATAACAAAGAGTGAAAAATTTAAGGGGGTCTGAGTACTTTCTGTACCCACTGTACCTGCTGCCAAATTATGAGATAATATTAAAGTTATCTATATGGCAGTTTTTTGCCATGGTATCGATGTCAAAATTGTGGCCAGTGAAATTGCTGAGTGGCTAATAACTTTGGAAAATCACTAGCCATAGTGCTGGTTAGTAAAAAAGTTAATGTCATTAAAGGACAGGGCTTGACTGCAAGGTATTCAGGCCCTGAGGCAGCAAAGCAGCACTAGACCATTATAAGGCTGACTACGATACACTGAACTTCCCTTTTGGAGAATTTGTTAAAACAGAGGTTCACTTTGGCTGCGTTCAGGCTGTCAGTCCAAATCTGACGGCAAAAACATCACATGAAATGCGATTTTGACAAATCTGTTTCAAGCTACCACTAATTCCATCCTCCTATGTTTTTGCGTACTGTGTCTCCTTCATAAGACGCAGTACTCTAGCGTGGTGGCTACACATTGTCATGTTGTAAATAAGACAACATCTGTATTGCAAACCCCTCCATGTTGCGTATACCTACCAACACAAAGTCATTGCCATAGAAACCAATGCAGAAAACAAAGAGTGGCATGGGACACACAAATTGGATCTGAACAGTTGCGGTACACAATGTGGACAGTCAATAATTTTAGATCAGATTCCAATCAGATAGACAAATAATCGGATTTGGACTGCCAGTGTGAATGTATTCTTTTTCACTGTGAAATTACTACTTTACAAATCAAGAGTTGTAAAGAGTTTTTGTGGCAGTTGTTTCCAGGATTTGAAACAGCTATTGTAGCTATTGGTGGATATATATATTTCCTCTGGTGTAACTATTATTTAACAACAGCAGTACTTTTAATTCAGTGTCATTTACAAATTGGTGTAACACACAGATTCTCACCTTGGCCCATTTTATTGCCCTTGGAGGGAAGTGTAGGCAGGGGAAGACAAAAAATCCTGCCTTCAATGGCTGGCAGCTGAACCCCGGTAGCTCACCAAAGACCTCCTGAATCCGACAAGAATTTTTACGCATCATATTTTTAATGGACTGGACCTCCTGACAGAAAAAAAATTATTTAGTCATTCAAAATCAAGAAGTTGTGATAGACAGATAATTGATAATAGACAGATAATTGGTTTGACTAATATTCCTCCATATGCCAATGTTATGTATACCGATCTTTAAGTAGAAGGAACGGGATGAAATATCCTGAATAATATCAATCCACGCTGCATCAGTTATGCTTTTTTCATAATTTCAATATGGAAGGTGTAGGACGTAGCATAAGTGTTTTGAACTGCGAGAGGCATTACAGTTTCACCATAAGCTGAATACGGAAGGCGGTCTGGCTGAAGCTAGATATTTTACTTTATAACTTGTTAAATATGGATATTTTTCTTGAACGCATCGCTTCCTTCTAAAGGCCTTCATTAACCCCCGGAGCCGTGTGGAGTACTTTATAATGGATGGATGCATTTTCTTGAGCTTCATACTTGTTGGTCCCGTTCACTGCTGTTATAAAGTTTGGGTGCGTCAGGATATTAATCAATATAACTCTGATTGTGTTCATCAGAAAGACGAAAGTCATTTACACCTAGGATGGCTTGAGGGTGAGTAAAGCTTGGGGTAATTTTCATTTTGAAGTGAACAAATCCTTTAAGTACTCATATGGAGCACACCAACCTCAGAAAAGGTGGGGAATGAAGGATCTCCAGGTTTTGGAGGATCTGCCATGAGGTCAAGTGCAATTTGTCCACCAACAGGTGGGCTGGACCTAGTGGAAAAAAGTATACGAGTATGTTCCTTCACTGCTGGGTCAAGATTCACCAGCTCCACGTAGCCACCACGAAGCCCACACCTGGACCCAAAGAATGGTCAGAGAAGAGACAGATTTGCTATTTACTCCATTTGGTGATTAAATAATAGTGCAACCATCAGACTAACTGGCCCACTCCCATTATTATTATTATTATTATTATTATTATTTTTATCCAGAGTAGGGTACAACTGGGTCAAAGGAGCCATGGGGCAAAAGGCGCCTTGGATTTTATTTTCCTCTAAACCACTAGATGGCACAAAAATTTTTCTAAACATCCGCTTTTCAAGATGCACATGCAAATTTGTCTGATCCTTGACACGATCACGGACAGTAGTGCAAAGTTGATTCTGAGGTAGTTTGATCTAATATTTGATGGTTTTTAAGATGTTGTTGATTTAAGTAGCAAATGAGAATCGATTAAATTAATGTTTATATTTTCAGACAAATGTCTTCTTAATGTTTTTTATCAGTTTTGTTCAAGGTAATTAAAGCAACAATTTTTCAATAACGGAAGAATATGTAGAAGTATGGTATTTGGGGTAAAAAGTGCACCAGCTGTTGGGGTTAAAAGCACAATAATTAACATGATAATAAATAGCTGGCTGACTTTTCCATCTTTTGATATGACATGGTTTGATTCAGATGATAAATATCATATATCAAATTGGGTATCCACCTTAGAGATAATACCCATATTTATAATGAAACAATCATATTTAAAAATGATATTAATCATATAATATAATAAAATATAATTTGTTACTACTGTAAATCTATATTAAATATTATGGGATTATGAATTCTTTTATTTATCAAAATAAACAGAAAATAGTACAAACTTTGCTAAAGTGATTCTTTTGAACAAGTGTTAAACTAGACATTATTAAAAACATTATTTTAGCTAAAGTATTTGTATCAATACTGTGTGCCTTTTGCCCCATGCTGGGGAGCCTTTTACCCCACACAGGGGCTCGCCATCTCATACGTTTATAAGATTTTTAAACAAATGTTCCATCAATATTCAATACAAATTTTTTTTTTTTCTGCAGTCATACACTTTGAGAGTAGTGAAAAGTACATTTTGTGCCTTTAGCCCCATTGTACCCTAATATTAATATAAGGATTGATATAATACTCAAGAGCACAACATGCTACTCACTCTCCCATGAAGCCCTTGGAGGCAGAATTGAAGGAGGCCAGTTCCACAGTGCTGGAAATAGTAGACCCCATTTCTGATAACACTTTCTTATAGGATTCAAACTTAGTATCTTCTCTATACACACAGCTCTGATACACCTGAAGAGAAAGATACAGCTTACAATCATGTCAATGGAGGGTTCAAGAGCAGAGGTGTCCAATTCTGCTCCTGCAGGGCCACTTTCCTGCTGGGTTTAGCTCTAACACCTGCCTGAAAGTTTCTAGTGATACTGAAGACCTTGATTAGCTGGTTCAGATGTGTTTAATTAAGGCTAGAGCTAAACTCTGATGGAAGGTGGCCCTCCAGGTATTTTACCAAGACAGCGCACTTATATTTGTTATGAATGGGAGAAAGTGCAACACGCAAAAAAGAGCCAATCCCTGATCGGTAAAGTCATCGTGTCACTGCAGCTGCCGTTAAAAGCTCCAGTTGCTATAGAAACAATCAGTGTTTTGAGACGTACCGAGGTCTGCACATTGGTGAATAGGCCTTTTTAATGCTTTTTGATCATAAGAAACACGATTTACGGGACAGTTCATGTCAGATTTGGTTGCTGATTTTATTTAATTGTGAGTTCGCCAAGCAGTTTTTGAGATTTCAGGATTCCCCAATTCAAGTAGATAGGACTTGGACGCCCGATATAGCTGCCTGGAGGCGTTGTGTGATGGCCCCAGAGTGAACAGACTTTCCTTGAAAGGGACTTCAGTTTTAATGATAGAGAGCTCTTACATTACCTGAGAAAAACTAACCTCATCAGCTAGTAGGAAGAGCCTTTCTTCTGCAGCGAACCGAATCACTTCTTCTATAGACTTCCTACTCTGTATGTGACCTGATAATCAAAGCAACATTCATCCATTCATAATTCCAAGAAGCCATTTTCCTTTTCTCAACTTTTGGTCACCAGATGGCACAGATTTCTCACAATAATAAGGATAATCTATTACTGTACCTGTAGGATTCCCTGGGTTGCAGATATAAAGCGCTACTGGATTGCAGGTCCTTCTACCTGCATGGAGCGCTCTGCGAAGCTCCTCCACCTGCAGTGTCCAACCCTGCTCCTCACACAAATAGTAAGGTATGATGGCAGCACCATGGTCCTCCAGAGCCAGGGTAAAGGAAGCATAGGTGGGCACAGGTATGAGCACACCAGTCTGACAAGGGACCTTGCTCTGAACCAGCAGCTTCAGCATAAACTACAATGAAAACATTTACTCAGACTGGAATGAAGTGCCACTTATCACGTCCAATTTTATATTTTCAAAGAAAAGTTTTTTGTATATTTGTGCATTTGCTTTGATGATAAATGATTTTTGTTGACTAAACCATGAGAGCCGTCTGTGACCCAGACGTGATGAATATGTCATCGGGTGAGGAAGGAACTCCTCCATCTCTCCTGGTAATGAACTTAGACAAGCCGTGTTTGATTTTGGTGATTCCACACGAATCTGTATAGGAGCCTGAAGAGATTGTCACTACATGATATGCACGTACAGATGAAAGGATTCAACACTACAATCATGCGATTCATACAGTATACTTCAATTAACATTTGATCAGACCTGTCTGTCCACATTGTTAAAAAAAAAAAAGTTAATTTGAAGCTGATCCCTTAGGCCCGGTTTCACAGACAGCTCTTAGCCTAATCCAGGATTAGGCCTTAGTTCAATTAGGATGTTTAAGTAGCTTTTATAAATGTACCCTAAAAAAAACATTACTGGTGTGCATCTTGAGACAAAACAATGGCACTGACATATTTTAAGATATGTCAGTGCAAGTTGCTTTCAGTTGAAACAGCTCAAACTTGCATTTTAGTCTAGGATTAGCTTAAACCTTGTCTGTGAAACCGGGGGTTAAAGTTGTAACATTTGACAATTGAACTTTTCTTTTCACGTTAAACCTCAACTCTCACAACTTTAACATGAAAATATTTATTACAGTGCAAGGCACTTAAATGTATGAAAACAGCAAGGTATGCCAATATATCTACTGGGCAGGGACAAAAGCTTACCTACGCTTTCACCATCACATTGTCTAAGGAGATCATCTGCCCTTTCTTTAACATCTAATGGCAGACTGTCATCCTCCAAAAGTGCTGGATAGAAGCAAGCAGCAAGGACCTGAAAAATAGCAAAAAAACACTGAGCCTTAAGAGAAATGTTCCTATTTCTCTTAAAGGCATAGGTTAAGAAATAATATTTCTCCCAACACAATTCTTTTTCTGTTCTCCATACAACTGAGTGACTAGTAGAAAGCTGCCACCTACTTGACGAACAAAGGTGATGGGTTTTATTCCTCCTCTGTGGAGATCTCCAGAAGACAAATCAAGAACCTCAATATAGTCTTTTCTCTCACCCTAAAATCATTTGAAGTAAAATTAAAAATGTTCTTAAGTCATAAAAGGAACCATATGTTCAAATCAGAGCATTGCTTAGTCAACAAGTCAGTTCAGTAAATCATTTAAATGGTTTTAATTCAGGACCCAGATTTATAATTGGTTATCTAGTTACAATATGACACAAAAGTGAATAAAAATGTCAAAGTCAAACACTAAAAAGTTGAGTGTTTTTTTTTTCCCTCCCACAAATAAGGGCATGTCACACAACCTATCCATGTTGTTATTTGCCTAATTTCTACTTGGTATCAGAAGAATTTGCACCAAAATATGATATTAACATTATAAAATAATACAAGATGAATACCACACCTGTTGTATTTCAGCTTCAATCTGTGCCGCGAGTCTCAATAAAACATCCTTCTCTGAGAGAAACATGTTCTTCACCAATGGGCTGATCTCTCTCAGGAAGGACATTGTTGTTTCTCAGTGTGAAGATTTTGAATTGTCTAAATTATTTGGTTCCTTTTGATGAGTTCTATTCCTGGACCAGTTGAATTCAGCAAGATCTTAACAGTTAGCCAAATGTTCACCACTCCTTACCATGAGTTTTAGTTATTATTAAACCTGAATCTTTCATCCTATGGTGATTTTGCTTATACATGGGAGCAAAGTTCCCAAGAATGGGCCGGGCTTCTTGAGACATTAACAAAGACATTGCGAGATAAATAGATGACTATTCCCTGCTTAACTTCTCACCACAGGAGATGAATGGAAATCATCTACAGTATTAACATCTCATTTGGAATCATGTCTATGTAAAGTCTGACTAAAATCAGTATTTCAAGTTTTTGAAAGTTCTTGACATAGTATAAGCCTAACAGCAAGTTTAGTAAGCATAATAAGCCTAGTAGTAAGTGAAATCATTTTAAATACCTCTACATAAATAATTTGAATACTTCACAAATGTCTCTTTACATCACATTTGTGGTAGAGCTTAATGTTTGTCTGTGTATCCAGTCAAAGTATACATAAATTAAAATACAAACTATGCATATCCATTTTTCTTCAATTTACCATCTACCCAACTTCAATTAAATTAAAACAACGTTTTGGCTTCTATAACTCAAACATTTACAGAAAGTTCAACGATTGCAGTGACTAGAGAATTTCAGATATAATGGTTTCAATTAATGTCAATCCACTATCAAGCTATTAAAAAAAAAAAATGCAACAAGACAGACCACATTCCATTATTAAACAGTGAAATATTGCACATTTCAAGATTTTAGTCTTAAGCTTCTCAATCCATTATGTTTATTCACAGCAAAGCCATGGTGAAATGCAGGTAATTCTTCTTCTTTTTTTTTTGGTAAGAATGTATAACACAATCATTTACAATACACACACAATCAATGCAATTACAACATAAATTCAAAACAATAGATTGTTCATTAAATAATATTCTATATATAAAAATAAAATAAATGCACTTAATAACCCTGTCTGAATGTGATTTGTTTGTTCAAAACATGAACAAAGTCTTTCATGAGAATTCCCAGTCAGTTAAATAAGGAATACTTAGTCCATAAAATGTACATGCATTTATGAAAGTTTCATTCAGCTGACGCAACGGTTGTTTTTCTCACCATGTACTGGCCTCGTCACATAATGACAAAGTCACATTTAAAACTTAAGCCCCTAAAATAGAGCTCGGTGAACATGTATAATAAACTGATATTTGTCCTGTTCCAGTACACCTGTGGAACAGACATGAACACTGACTTGCACACCATGTAGTGAGTGAAGAAGGTTCCTAAACTGTTTCACAAGCAGAAATTACAATACACAGCAAATGAGTTTGTGAATAAAGAGCAAAAGAAGCAGAGTCAAATCTGCAAATGGGTGAGATCCAATTCTGACATGTGCATAATCTCCTTTCCAGCAAGGACATTAAAAAAAGCTTGAAATGCTTTATGTTTAATCAGTATTGAATTTTACACAAGTTTTGCCAGGGTTGTAATTTTTTTTTTTTTTTACTTCAGATTACGTATCTGAATCTACAACCAAAGCTAAAAGATTCTTCTTATGTCCCATTTGAAACAACACTTGTGTGCTATTGTCCTAAATAAATTGAGTTTGTACCATCAAGTGCCACAGATGACAAAGCTTCCGTTTTGTTTTTATTATCTGATCAAATTAACCGAAATAACTTCTGGTGCCTATCCATTAATACTGTTCAACAGTATTCAATTAAGAGAAACCAAAGAACAAATCAATTGGGGAAACCAACTGATATTCCCCCCACTAGTGAAATACACTGCATAGCCACTATGGGAGTGTGACTTTGTTGCAAGCCAACTCTTATTAAAAACTACAAGTGGAGGACTAGCATGTCAAGGGCTGGAGTCTGGTTGTACTTCCCCACATGTCGCTCGAACGTGAATGAATGGGAGAATATTTTAGGGTTTTTGTCTCTGTATCTGTGTGTATTTACAACACAGTTTCACTGGTTAGATCTTCTTGCTTTTTCCTGTAATAGAGTAAAACAAATGCGTATTAGCCCACACACTGTTCCAGCACAGTCGATGTTTTGAGCAGGTGTAGTTGCTGGGTGAAGTCACCTGTTGAACGCTACTTGGATTTGGAGGGTTTGGTCGATCTGTGCTGCAGATTTCACAGCCTGGTCTCGTTGACTTATTTATGAATGTACAGGAGGGGCAGGACCAGCCTGGCTAAAGAGAGAGACATGAAAATCCAACTGTTCGTTATATATAATCCAAAAATGTACATTGGTTATCATGTACAAGGAATGGGAAGACTGATCCACATCAATCAGGGGATACAAATCTATACAAATATACCTCATAATGTTGTGTTTTTTTTATTGAATCATTTCCATGTGTGATCTCTTACTTTGAATGCTTTCATAAGCCGTTTAATCTGTCATTTCTACAATGGCACAATCTGTGGGAGTGTGTGTTTTTGTGGTTTATGATTATGTGGCCACAGGCCACTTATTTACAATCCAGCTGCATTTGTTCATTTCAAGAAATGGTAAATGTGAATGTATGTAATTATTACCTGTGTGTTACTTGATTTCAGTTTGGACCCTCCAAGTTGCAACATCTCAAGGTTTATGATGTCACTGACGCTAGGTTTATCTATGCCACACCCACTACTGCCTATTCAACGAAGAGAAAAACAGTTAGTAGGAAAGTTAGTTAATCATTTTTTTCAGCAATGTTGCATTAAGTTGATCAAAGGTGACATTAAAGTATTTATAATCTTACGAAAGATCTCTATTTCAAATAAATGCTGCTCTTTTGAGCTTTATATTCATCAAAGGAAAAGCACAGTTTCCACAAAAATATGAAGTAGCACAACTGTTTTCAACATTGATAAGAAGAAATTGAAAAAACACTGTTGGTGACAGACAGGCTGGTCTGAGTATTTCAGAAACTGCTGATCTACTGGGATTTTCACGCACAACCATCTCCAGGGTTTACAGAGAATGGTCTGAAAAAGAGAAAATATCCAGTGAGCGTCCGTTCTTTGGGTGAAAATTCCTTGTTGATGCCAGAGGTCAGAGGAGAAAGGCCAGACTGGTTCCAGCTGATAGAAAGGCAACAGATAGAAAATAACCACTTGTTACAACAGAGGTCTGCAGAAGAGCATCTCTGAGTGCACAAGAAGCTGAACCTTGAGCACCAAAAGATCACACAAGGTGCCACTCCTGTCGGCTAAGAACAGGAAACTGAGGCTACAGTTCACACAGGCTCACAAAAAACTGGGCAATACAACATTGCCTGGTCTGATGAGTCTTGATTTCTGCTGCGACATTCAAATGGTAGGGTCAGAATTTGGCGTAAACAACATGAAAGCATGGATCCATCCTGTCTTGTATCAAAGGTTAAGGCTGCTGGTGTAATGATGTGGGGGATATTTTCTTGCCACACTATTAGTACCAACTTTGCATTCTTTAAATGCCACAGCCCACCTGAGTATTGTTGCTGACCATGTCCTTCCATTTTTGACCACAGTGTACCCATCTTCTGATGGCTACTTCCAGCAGGATAACGCACCATGTCACAAAGCTCAAATCATCTCAAACTGGTCATTTGAACATGACAATACTCAAATGGCCTCCACAGTCACCAGATCTCAATCCAATAGAGCACCTTTGGGATGTGGTGGAACAGGAGATTTGCATCATAGATGTGCAGATGACAAAATCTGCAGCAAAATCTCTAAATCTCCAAAGAAAATTGCTAGCATCTTGTTGAATCTATGCCACGAAGAATTAAAGTGCCCCTATTATGGATTTTGAAAATTACCTTTCATGTAGTGTTTAACATAGCTCTAAGTGAATGATAACATCCTGCAAAGTTTTAAATCTGCACCGTATATAAAGTTATTGTCTCTCAAAAGTAAGAGTCGACTCAGTGTCAATTAAACGAGTTGTTTGTAAAACGAATCCCAAGCCGTTTCATTGTGACGTCACAACGAAACATTAGCATATTGCCCGCCCACTTATTGCGCACACAGACGCCAGGGAAAATTCATTTTCATCTTTTGTTGTGTTCTTGTCATTTTACTGACGACTGCTTCTCAAACCTCGGGGAGTTTAACGCAGAATTCACAAAATGCTTGGTCTTAAAATATGGATCAGTGCCCAGTTTATTTGGACCAGCTTGCTCCTTTGAATCTCAACCTGTAAGTATGATTAATAATTGATGTTTATATTTTCTAGCGATCGTTCGTAGTTTTGTATGTTATGTTGTGTAACGTACACCCTAGTCTGTATGTCTCCTGCTAACCGGCTAACTCACGTTTCTGTAGTTCCCTTTCAAAGGCTACACTCTAAGCTGCGCTTAATAGAGCGCTGTGGGAACGTCTTTAGTCGTGACCAGCTGTGAATATATGTGTAAAACAACGTCAATGAAATTGACCTATATTTATAGCCTTGCATGACGTCATTGGAATGCGTCGTAAGCGAGGCTATAATTAGATGTGCCACCTGTGCATCAGCAGGTCTTTTGTCTTCAGAGGCCATTCTGTGAAGTTGTGTGTGAACTGTGTGAGAAACTGTGTTTATCACAAGCAAGCTCTATCATTTCTCTCTTTCCCTCTTGTAAGGAGTTAGATTTGATAGGCAGAGTGCAGAAACTTTCATCTGTTCCTCCTTTCACTCTGCTTGCAAGTGAAAGGGAACGTATCACATACATTATACATACATATATATATATATATATATATTAGAGAGAGNGTGAACGCATTACATATATTATATACATATTATATTATATATACATATATATAGGAGAGAAAGTATGAGTGAACAAGGCAGACGGTGTGTGCCTCCGTGTTCGCGTCCAATCTCCGAATCGGACACACACCCGTACTGTTTTGTTTGTTTGGGGGAAGAGCAAGCTGCCCTTGCGTTGGAAGGCGGTGAGTGCGAGCATTGTGAACGGTTCACAGTTAAAATGCTTCGTGCTCATCTCTCTTTCTTCCAGGGACCGGCACCCGCAGTACGATCGTGGGGCTCGCGAATGGATCTCGCTGACGAACGGGAGACGGGTCCTGCCCTTTCGCCCGATTTGTCACCTGATCTGTGCGTCTCCTTGCGCACTCCGGTGCTTCTTCAGCTCACGCGGGGGATGACGATTCTCTTCTCGAGTTTGCTGCCTCTGAGCGTTCCTCACGTGATAATAAAGCCGTTGAGGAATTACTCAAGGTAGTAACTCGAGCTGTGGCTAGATTACAGCTAGACTGGCCACAGGAAAAAGAGACCCCCAAACCATCTAAGCTTGAGGATAGGTTTTTGTCCGGTGGCAGAGGGGAGGGGCCACAACGCCAGTCTCTCCCCTTCTTTGAGGACCTCCATGACGAATTATCAAAGTCATGGAGAAAACCATATACTTCTCGTGTTTTTGTGCCCTCGATTTATTAGACTATCGTGGGTGCTGAAGCACAGGGGTATACGATGATGCCACAGGTTGAAGAGACGCTTGCGAGCTATCTCTCGCCTGTGTCAGCATCATCGTTAAAAAAAACCTACCCTCCCCACAAAGCCCTGTAGAACCACCTCAGCGCTTGTGGGAAAACCTTTCCAAGCTGCAGGCCAGGCTGGTGCTGCGCTGCACACTATGGCAGTGTTACAGGCGTACCAAGCTGACCTGTTGAAGGATCTGAGTGCGGGCACTACCATCGACGAGGAAGCGTTCACAGAGCTTCGTCGAGCCACAGATCTGTCTCTCCGTGCCACCAAGCAGACTGCACGCGTCATCGGCCGTTCTGTGACTGCTATGGTTAGCACGGAGAGGCACCTGTGGCTGAACCTCACAGGCATCAAGGATATGGACCGTGTGTTCCTTCTTGATGCCCCAGTATCACCTTCTGGCCTGTTCGGTGACTCGGTCAACACAGTCGTGAGCAGGTTTCAGGAGGTGAAAAAAAAATCAGAAGAAGCTTTTGTGAAGTTCCTTCCTCGCTGCACTCAGGGGGAGGGGCCGTCAGCCACCCAGCCCCAACCCGGTCCTTCAAAAACGGAGGTTCAAAAGCAGAGTGTGGCGAGTCGAGCTCCCCCTTGTAAAGACTGGGGACCGTCTCGCCGCCTTGCACAACCTCCCAGGCAAGACCTCAGGACTATTTTGCAAAAGAAGAAGTCGTCCTGACGGTCTTGCGCCCAGCCCTGTGGGGATGGCCCCCCTCGGGACGGGGCGCGTATTACATCTAAAACCCGCTCCTATTCTCGTTCCCACAGTGCTCTATTAAGCGCAGCTTAGAGTGTAGCCTTTAAAAGGGAACGCCCCGGGTTACTTCACTGTAACCCTGTTCCCTGAAAAGGTGGGAACGAGAAGCTGTGCTTCATAGCCGCACTGAGATGTCCCAGGACTGCTCTTCAGACAAAATATCTGCTGATGCACAGGTGGCACATCTTATTATAGCCTCGCTTACGACGCATTCCAATGACATCACGCTAGGCTATAAATATAGGTCAATTTCATTTACGTTGTTTTACACATATATTCACAGCTGGTCACGACTAAAGATGTTCCCACAGCGCTCTATTAAGCGCAGCTTCTCGTTCCTGCCTTTTCAGGGAACAGGGTTACAGTGAAGTAACCCGGGGCGTTCTGCTATTCAGATGTGGGTCCAATATTGTCTAAAAATGTGTCGATTAATGCAGCTTGTCTGGTTTATTACTTGGAGTAATGATCAACGATTGAGTATGACTTTGGTTTACAAAGTCTAATGCATTATCAGCTATTCATGTTTGTGCTCGGCTAAAGTGGGAGTTTACAACATACAAAAACTTTTTTTCCTCTGCGTTTTTATTGTTACAGTAGTATGGAGCTCTATCTGTATTGTAATAGGATGTTAAGATACTAACTAGTTTAAGTATTCTCTCTATAAACACCCCTTGTAATGTCAAAACAATGAAATAGCCATATTTTTTTTTGTTAAAAGTAATGACGAAAAAGTCTGTGTACACATCTGGCCTAAATGTTTATCTTATGTTAGAGGTTTTCAGCTTCGCTTGGCATTCTGATACAGTTCCCACAGGTGCACCTACATAAAGTATAACAGTAACGCTGCTATCACATCTTATAAATAACTAAGGTGACCATATAGAAATGTCGTACTCCAGTCGTGATTGCGAATCAGTTTCTGGTTGATCGACTCGGGCTTGAATTGAGACGGTAAAATCGATGCTATCTTTATTGTCCATACATTGTATACGTCTTGCGAATTGATTGCTGTCATTCAGTTATGGCAATGGGCACACGGTGCGCGCAGTAGATCAATCACAAAGGATTGGGCCATCTGACCAATCAGAGCAGTGTAGGCTCACGGAAAGGAGGGGTTTAGAGAGACTGATTCTAATAGGGCATAATAGGGGCAATTTAAGGCAGTTCTGAAGGCAAAAGGGTCCAATTCGGTACTAGCAAGGTGTACCTAACAATGTGCCCAGTGAGTGTAAATTAAATCTTAAAATATATTCAAATATAAAACTGTTATTTTAATTTGTAATATGTCAGAATATTACTCTTTTTACTGTTTTTTATTTTATTTTTCTTAAATGAAAGCCTTGGTGAGCAGAAAAGAATTATTTCTAAAACAATAACAAATCTTACCGACCTAAAACGTTCAAACAGTAGTATAAAAAGAAGAATGTCCATCCCCCAGTCTGACCATTGCTGACGTAAGCAACTGAAAATCTAAGACATACAAACCATCAACTAAAGATGATCCTCAACTGATATTTTTTCCTAATATCTGACTTTTTTTCCTCCTAAACTCCATGTGACACTTGCAATATACCTCATCAAGCATACGATACTGCGATAACACAGACCTGTGCTGTTTGTCACTAATATGCCAGAACTTAAATAATTCCACTGTCATTAAATAATGAATACAATAATAATAAAATTAGTTTGTTGTAAGTTTCATTTTTGTTTTTTAACCTGTTCCACTGTACCGCTCGTGGTACACATACCTTTCAAAAGAGGCCTTAGGAACACTAAGGGGTTAAAAAAATATATAGGGCCAGTAAATGTTGTGAATTCACTCGCTTTTGGCAGTGTATAGCAAAAACGTAATTTTGGACCCTGCCAAACAAATGTGCGTGAACCTCGCTCACCTGTGCTACTGTGGCTAAATCGGGGCGGTAATGTGCTGTAGCCTCTCCAGTCATGGCTGCTGGGGCCACTGCTGGCCGGCGTGTGGGCGAGCGAGGCGTTTGGTGGTGGTGGAGCTGCAGTCAGCATCGGGAGGCTGTTCTCCTGGTCCTGCTGGTGATCAAGGCAAGCGTGACGGGCAGACAAGAGGTAGAGAAATGCTGTGTCACCGTCCCTATAGATGCCGTACGATGCTAAAGAACGACCATCGGAGCACAGACTCTGAGCGATCACCCAGCGCTGCACCCTGGGGTGAAAACCATACTCAACAAACATCTGGAAGAGACATGTCAGAACATTATTAAATTATCATCTGACAATTCAGCAAATCAGAAAGTCTTGAGAAATATTTGACTTCATTTCGTCAAGATATATTTTGATCTTTCCTACCTGCTGCTTCAGAGAAGCGACAGTCACATGAGGGTGGATTTTTACTGTAACACAACAGGAAGATGATGCATCTTCCACTACCACAGCTAAGCTGAAAATAAAAGCATATCCATGAACTCTTTGTCACTATCAGGACTTTAAGATATAAATTATATGAATTTGTCTACATGTATGTTGATTTGTGCTGCTTTCTATTCCAGATTTCAAAAGGAAAGTCACTAGCACATTCATGCAATTAATGTGCATCATGTGCCCCACTGGTGAGTCAATCAATAATAATAATAATAATAATAATTATTATTATTTGTATAAAACGTATTAACACAAACCGATAGGCAGCCCTTATAATAATCACAAAGAAGTGATTAAACATACTTTTAGATGTGACAACACAGATAAGTGTCAAATGTTAAATATCCACAGACCAAAAAAGCATGAGGCAAGAGACAGTTCTACTATAATTCAAGCACGACGAGGGCACATGCACAGTCGCACACATACCTTATCTCCCTGTCCTCAGTGTCCCGCAGCATTGGTTGAATAGTCAGTGCGATCTGCTGCCGGGCCAGATCTGTGGCGTAGTGCACAGCTGCATGAGTATCTCCAGTCTCTATTGCTCGAGAAAGCTCTATACACAGCTCCTCTACAGCAGGCAGAAGAAGCACAAAGACACAATGAACATGAAATGTACTTGGGAGCAATACGACTTGTATTAGAGAAAGACTTTTTATAACCAATACCGATTATTTTTAGATTTATATGTCCGATAACTGATATGCAGAACCGTTATTTAATGTCTTACTTCTGTTTTTGCTAAATTTCATCTTCATATCACAATAAAAAAAAAATAAAAAAAATGCTTTTAAAATTTTTTTTCTCAACAGAAGCAGCAACAGTGACAATATTATAATAATAGGCAACATAAACTGACAGTATAATGTTTTCAAAAGGAGAACATAAATAAATGACAAAGGGGTCTATCAACTCTGCATAAATGTAATAATTCATTTTAAACAACAGTTTAATAATGTGGTTTACAGTGTTTGTAGAAGAGCTAAGGGGAGCTGTTAGACAAGTAAAAAACATTAAAAAAAAAAAATCATTCAAATTATTAAAAAAACAAAACTTTTTTTTTCACTGAAAAGGTAAACTTAAAACAAATTAATATTTAAAACAACTAACCTACTATTCAGGGTTTCTGAAGGTTTCATGAAGGTAGATTTAAGACTTTTTATAAAATCTTTTTAAGACCATGTAAAGAAAATTTAAGGAATAAAGTGAAGGGAACACAATATATATTAATGTAAATGTCTAGGGAGAATCACAATGAGTTGTATTAGCAACACTTTAAAGGTGCTCTAAGCGAAGTCACGCGTTTTTAGGCAAAAACATTTTTTGTCACATACAGCAAACATCACCTCACTATCCTCTAGCTGCCTGTCCCCTGAACACACTGTAAAAAAAAAGCAGTCTCTGTAGTCGCCACAAGCTCCAAAAACGGCAACAAAAACAAACTGGTGCAGCCTGGACCACAAAACATAATAAACATGCTCCAGCCAATAACCGTCAAGAATGATTTTAAATGCGCGTTCATGACTGTTTCAGGAAGCACGGAGGGGAGGGGGAGGAGGAGGGCGGGTCTAGCAAGTCTCTGTTTTGTTTGACAACACTTCGAACGTCAACAGAAAGTTACTCCACCCAGGATCACTTAGAGCACCTTTAAAGTTACAAAATACAACTTTCTACCAATCTTCATTACTTTTTAGTTCATTTTACAAAAAATAATACCTCTGCTCCCAACCACTAGACTACGGACATAACTGTATTTTCTCATCACACAGCAAAAAAAGTGATTTTCTTGATGTTCTCAGTTTTTTTTGTCTTGTTTTCCTGTGCACATAAAGATTCCTAAATCAAGATACATTTATATGAGAAGCAAAATTATATAAGATTAGAAGTCTTGCTTTCTGTGAAACTGATCAAAGAAGTGAAGTGAGTTTATGATTAAAACAAGAACAAATATCTGCCAAAGGGCTCAGAAAAATCATCTAAAATCAAAGGGAAAACATACAGGTCCTTCTCAAAAAATTTGCATATTGTGATAAAGTTCATTATTTTCCATAATGTAATGATAAAAATTAAACTTTCATATATTTTAGATTCATTGCACACCAACTGAAATATTTCAGGTCTTTTATTGTTTTAATACTGATGATTTTGGCATACAGCTCATGAAAACCCAAAATTCCTATCTCAAAAAATTAGCATATCATGAAAAGGTTCTCTAAACGAGCTATTAACCTAATCATCTGAATCAACTAATTAACTCTAAACACCTGCAAAAGATTCCTGAGGCTTTTAAAAACTCCCAGCCTGGTTCATTACTCAAAACCGCAATCATGGGTAAGACTGCCGACCTGACTGCTGTCCAGAAGGCCATCATTGACACCCTCAAGCGAGAGGGTAAGACACAGAAAGAAATTTCTGAACGAATAGGCTGTTCCCAGAGTGCTGTATCAAGGCACCTCAGTGGGAAGTCTGTGGGAAGGAAAAAGTGTGGCAAAAAACGCTGCACAACGAGAAGAGGTGACCGGACCCTGAGGAAGATTGTGGAGAAGGACCGATTCCAGACCTTGGGGGACCTGCGGAAGCAGTGGACTGAGTCTGGAGTAGAAACATCCAGAGCCACCGTGCACAGGCGTGTGCAGGAAATGGGCTACAGGTGCCGCATTCCCCAGGTCAAGCCACTTTTGAACCAGAAACAGCGGCAGAAGCGCCTGACCTGGGCTACAGAGAAGCAGCACTGGACTGTTGCTCAGTGGTCCAAAGTCATTCGGAAATCAAGGTGCCAGAGTCTGGAGGAAGACTGGGGAGAAGGAAATGCCAAAATGCCTGAAGTCCAGTGTCAAGTTCCCACAGTCAGTGATGGTCTGGGGTGCCATGTCAGCTGCTGGTGTTGGTCCACTGTGTTTTATCAAGGGCAGGGTCAATGCAGCTAGCTATCAGGAGATTTTGGAGCACTTCATGCTTCCATCTGCTGAAAAGCTTTATGGAGATGAAGATTTCGTTTTTCAGCACGACCTGGCACCTGCTCACAGTGCCAAAACCACTGGTAAATGGTTTACTGACCATGGTATTACTGTGCTCAATTGGCCTGCCAACTCTCCTGACCTGAACCCCATAGAGAATCTGTGGGATATTGTGAAGAGAAAGTTGAGAGACGCAAGACCCAACACTCTGGATGAGCTTAAGGCCGCTATCGAAGCATCCTGGGCCTCCATAACACCTCAGCAGTGCCACAGGCTGATTGCCTCCATGCCACGCCGCATTGAAGCAGTCATTTCTGCAAAAGGATTCCCGACCAAGTATTGAGTGCATAACTGAACATAATTATTTGAAGGTTGACTTTTTTTGTATTAAAAACACTTTTCTTTTATTGGTCGGATGAAATATGCTAATTTTTTGAGATAGGAATTTTGGGTTTTCATGAGCTGTATGCCAAAATCATCAGTATTAAAACAATAAAAGACCTGAAATATTTCAGTTGGTGTGCAATGAATCTCAAATATATGAAAGTTTAATTTTTATCATTACATTATGGAAAATAATGAACTTTATCACAATATGCTAATTTTTTGAGAAGGACCTGTACATGGTTTTAATATACCATTGACAGATATATGCTTTTTTGTTCAGTTTCTCAGAAACTGAACAACACTTGTTTAGTGTTGAACAGTTTCTCAGAGGAAGATATTGATTCAACATCTAATACAACCTTAAATGGCATGACTTTATGAACTTAAGACTTTTTGCTCTGATATAAGACCTTTTTAAGGCCTTAATTTGGGGAAGGAAGAATTAAGACTTCAAGACCTTTTTAAAACCTGCAGAAAACCTGTTATTATAAATATTTTATAATAAAAAAAGGTCTATTGTTCCTGAATTTGAAATCTAATTTGTCATGTGGTTCAGGAGGATGAGGCCAGTTTAATATCACTGCCAGCAGTCCATTTCCCATATAAAGTGCACTTTTTAGTCACTTCCACACTGATGCAGATACACAAATGATACTCATTCAAACATTAATAAACACAAAAGTGTTTATTGTGTGTCTACAACAATGGTGGAACTAAATAAATGATCAAGAAAAACCAAGCTTAAACCCAGTCAGCTCTCACATTAGAAAACAAACCTTTCATTGACAGCGACAAGACAGAGACAGAGTTTTTCTCTCCACACTTCAAATTCTGCAGTCCATCATGTGAGGAATGTGAAATGTTGGCAACTGAGATAGAAAAAAGAATGAATAAACAATGAGCCACAGTAAGAGCAGAGTCCATCTTTTTTAGTTTAGAAGATCATTTAACAAGCAGAAAGGCATATCTGGCATGCTTTTTTGTGCGTTTTTATATTCTTCCCATTTCGCTCGTCACGTATTTAAGATATAGGAGTTTAAAAAGGCTTGAAGTCTCTCTGATCTTGTTTTGAGATATACAGTGGGTACGGAAAGTATTCAGACCCCCTTACATTTTTCACTCTTTGTTATATTGCAGCCATTTGCTAAAATTATTTAAGTTCATTTTTTTTCCTCATTAATGTACACATAGCACCCCATATTGACAGAAAAACACAGAATTGTTGACATTTTTGCAGATTTATTAAAAAAGAAAAACTGAAATATCACATAGTCCTAAGTATTCAGACCCTTTGCTCAGTATTTAGTAAAAGCACCCTTTTGATCTAATACAGCCATGAGTCTTTTTGGGAAAGATGCAACAAGTTTTCACACCTGGATTTGGGGATCCTCTGCCATTCCTCCTTGCAGATCCTCTCCAGTTCTGTCAGGTTGGATGGTAAACGTTGGTGGACAGCCATTTTTAGGTCTCTCCAGAGATGCTCAATTGGGTTTAAGTCAGGGCTCTGGCTGGGCCATTCAAAAACAGTCACGGAGTTGTTGTGAAGCCACTCCTTCATTATTTTAGCTGTGTGCTTAGGGTCATTGTCTTGTTGGAAGGTAAACCTTCAGCCCAGTCTGAGGTCCTGAGTACTCTGGAGAAGGTTTTCGTCCAGGATATCCCTGTACTTGGCCGCATTCATCTTTCCCTCGATTGCAACCAGTCGTCCTGTCCCTGCAGCTGAAAAACACCCCCACAGCATGATGCTGCCACCACCATGCTTCACTGTTGGGACTGTATTGGACAGGTGATGAGCAGTGCCTGGTTTTCTCCACACATACCGCTTAGAATTAAGGCCAAAAAGTTCTATCTTGGTCTCATCAGACCAGAGAATCTTATTTCTCACCATCTTAGCAAACTCCATGCGGGCTTTCTTGTGTCTTGCACTGAGGTTAGGGCTTCCGTCGGGCCACTCTGCCATAAAGCCCCGACTGGTGGAGGGCTGCAGTGACGGTTGACTTTCTACAACTTTCTCCCATCTCCCGACTGCATCTCTGGAGCTCAGCCACAGTGATCTTTGGGTTCTTCTTCACCTCTCTCACCAAGGCTCTTCTCCCGATAGCTCAGTTTGGCCGGACGGCCAGCTCTAGGAAGGGTTCTGGTCATCCCAAACGTCTTCCATTTAAGAATTACGGAGGCCACTGTGCTCTTAGGAACCTTAAGTGCAGCAGAAATTTTTTTGTAACCTTGGCCAGATCTGTGCCTTGCCACAATTCTGTCTCTGAGCTCTTCAGGCAGTTCCTTTGACCTCATGATTCTCATTTGCTCTGACATGCACTGTGAGCTGTAAGGTAGACAGGCGTGTGGCTTTCCTAATCAAGTCCAATCAGTATAATCAAACACAGCTGGACTCAAATAAAGGTGTAGAACCATCTCAAGGATGATCAGAAGAAATGGACAGCACCTGAGTTAAATATATGAGTGACACAGCAAAGGGTCTGAATACTTAGGACCATGTGATATTTCAGTTTTTCTTTTTTAATAAATCTGCAAAAATGTCAAGAAGTCTGTGTTTTTCTGTCAATATGGGGTGCTCTGTGTACATTAATGAGGAAAAAAAAATGAACTTAAATGATTTTAGCAAATGGCTGCAATATAACAAAGAGTGAAAAATTTAAGGTGGTCTGAATACTTTCCGTACCCACTGTATGAATAATAAATAATAACAGGCTGATCAATCTTTAGAGATTATGTCTCATGCATCAGGAAAGCACACTTGAGTTTCCCTATTTACTATATTTGATACACTATGTATGTGAGCTGATCAATATTTTTATATAAAGTCCAGTACATGTTCATCTTGAAATATTACTGACAATATTAAAGTGATTCTTACATTTACCTTATAAAAGATTTCACAGCAAAAAGACGTGTATCACAACCTTAAGAGGAACTTTTTTTAAATTAATTAATTGAATCACTAAAAGGCCTTTTACTTGTTAAAACAGTATGAACTATCTGGGGGCAGAAGGCATGTAGTAGATTATGTGCAACTAGGGCTGGGCGATATATCGCATGCGATTGTCACGCGCATTTCGTCAGTAAAGCCGGTTCCCTGATTACCGTGAAATCGCCATCACCTGCTTTCAAATTCACTGACAAGCTACGCAATATCGCGTTCATAATCGAAGGCGATTCATCTGCGATAATCAACGTGATATTGCGTGGCTTGTCAGTGATCTACGGTTCTGTCTATTAAATGCCGATCCATTTGAAGGCAGGTGATGGCGATTTCGCGGTAATCAGGGAACCGGCTTTACTGACGAAATGCGCGTGACAATCACATGCGATATATCGCCCAGCCCTATGTGCAACAGTTTTTTTTTTTTTAGCAGAGTTTTGATCATGTCGATATTTTAAAGGTCTTAGAAATTCATGTATCCAATTAAATACAGTAGCTTTATAGGGTTAAATGTTGCTGTGAACTCTGACCTCTGTGTGACTCTCTCAGTGATGACATCATGACTGTCGCCCATTCCTGGGCCTCCTGCTCGCTGCGGAAGGTAAACGTGAGACAGTCGTGGGGCGGCTTGGTGAGACGCAGTTCGTGACATCGAGCCGACGTGATCTCATACTTCACCGAGCGCAGATCAAACTCTGCTAGAGACTGAGAGAGAGAGATAACAGCTCATCATTACACCTTCAATGACAGTGACCGTTATCAGCATACACGTTATGATACATAATACATGTTCCTTTAGTGAGGCAAGACAATCCAATCTCACAGAACTGTCAATATGCCACAAGGCAGTTTGGCAAACCAAAACGTTTTAGTTCGACTCATAAGCATGCGACAACATAATGAGTTTGAGAGAAGCGAGGTTTGATTTGTGACTTTTTTCAAGAAATAGTGTTAAAAAAATGTATGTAGATGCAAACAGAGAGCATTTTATGCAGGAAAAACAGATAATTCTTTCAACATTATAATTGGGAACCAATTTCTAACATGACCCCCCCTGACAGGGCAGTCATAGCCTATAATGGTTAGAGAGTCAGACTTGTAGCCCAGTGATTGCAGGTTTGATTCTCAATACCGACAGAAAAATGTAGGTGGGTAAGTGAATGAACAGTGCTCTCTTCCACCCTCAATACCCACGACTGAGGTGCCCTTGAGCAAGGCAGCTAACCCCCAATCACTCCCCAGGTGCCGCAGCAAAATGGCTGCCGACTTCTACGGGTGTGTGTGTGTCCACGGTTTGCAGAGTGTGTGTTAACTACTCACTGCTCCTAATGTGTGTGCACTAACTTAGATGGGTTAAATGCAGAGGACAAATTCCAAGTATAGGTTACCATACTAGGCCTTCACGTAATTTACAGCATGTAATTTTTTTTGGCACCCATGTTAACAGATTAGAACATTCATACTAAATACAGAGACAGTGCGTAGCAGGAGCAGAGCAGAAGTGGCAGCGCCACGATTGTTTTGCCGTCGAGTCTTTTTGCTGCTCTGCTTACGCTGAATTAAAGCCACAGTGCAATGTTCTTGTTCAAAATACAGGAAAAATAACACATTTCTCTATAAAATCATATGAGTGAGGTGTTCCGTGTTTCACAATCACCATATGACATTCAGTGCTGTGAAAAAATTAATTACACGAATACACATCATTGCCAGGAGTTTTTGCCCAAACTTTAAAGGCCTGTTTAATTGACTAAAACTAGAGGTAGCCTATATCTTCAATTTAAGATTACTTTTATCATGTAAACAAATGCCGCTAGTGTGAAAGCACAATGGCAACTTGCTGGTTTTGATCTGTATACGCACAGCTTCTGCACTGCCTCCGCTCTGCTTGCGCATTCAGTGTGAAACAGGCATTAGGCATCAGTAAACCATCATAGAAAGTTTATTATTACACATTTGAGTGATTCTGAGAACATAAAGTTGAGTNTAGAAGGTTTATTAACACACATTTGAGCGATTTTGAAAATGTCTAATTGGCTCTAAACAGCCATATACAAAATTATTCAACCCCCAAAAGTCAAATTTTGTAGATCATTGGTTCTAAGTCTGGCCCTCAGTGTCCACTGTCCTGCAAAGTTTAGCTCCAACCCTAATCAAACACACCTGAACAAGCTAATCAAAGTCTTCAGGATTCCTAGAAAGTTATAGGCAGGCGAGTTTGACCGCCAGGACATTCCAGGACCAATCCCTGAACCAAGCTTTGGTAGATTTGGATGTATACTTGGGATCATTGTCCTGCTGGAAAGTCCGATTATCCAGTGAAGCTTCAATTTATGCACTAAAGGTATCATAATCTTTGCCAAAATAGCCTGATACTTCAAAGAATCCATGATGCCAGTCACATGGTCAAGAATTTCACTTCCTGCAGCAGTAAAGCACCCCATTACAAGACTGATCCACCTCCATGTTTGACTCAGGGGATGGTTTTCTTTTGCTCATCAGCAATGCCTTTTTCAATACAGACATACCACTGATACATAGGTCCAAAAAGTTTCAGTTTGGTCTAATCACTTGTCACTGTGTCTGAGCATGAAGTCAATGCTTGTTTAGTGTTCTTCTTATGGTCTCCACTGAAAGGTTTTCCTTGTTTCATCAGATCATCTTGCAAGTCTTCAGGAGTAAAGCGAGGGTCCTTCTTAGCTGCTCTGATCAAACATCTTATTCCCCTTGATGAAACTTTCTCATCCACGTCCTGAAAGGTTCATTACCATACATTTTAAACTCAAAAATGATGTTGCCAACTGTGTCTCTAGGAACTTTTAGTGTTTTGGAAACGTTCTTGTAGCTAAATCCTTTTTTGATGTAATAAACCAACTTCTCCTAGCTTTTGTGAGAGCTCTTTTGTCTTGGCCGTAGATGCTACTCAACTTCAGCACAAGTCTCACAACTAAAGGTAATTAACTGTCGATATATAGTTAAAAAAAGGCTAAATTGTGTTTTAACCATACCATACTAGTAAGTGATTTAAAACAGCATTGTCGGGGTTGAATAATTGTGACATGACTGTATTATGAAAAAAAAATCCTATTATTCAAAAATATTACATTATAAATTGATCAGGGTTTGAGCTAAACTCTGTCAGGCAGTGGCCCTACAGGGCTGGATTTAAGGAAACATGCAGTAAAGTGTTATATATGTATTTTTTTCTTCAAACTCTGGATCTTTAGAAGAGCATACATTTGTTACAGTCAAGGAAGTTTGCGTCACAGCTGATAAGGAACTTTACAGAAAATTGCTCATGGTTATTTTTTTATTATAAATTGTTGGAATATAACACAAACTACGTATAACCCAGCATGCATATCTATTTAAAGGACTAGCTACACGAGGGTAAACAGTGTTCAAACTGTGCTGAATTACAGATAGCACTTATCAGATAGTATGAAAGTGAGGATACTTTTCTAAGGTTGACAGCTAAACATAACATATGACAGCTGTGTGCGTGTGTGTGTGTACCACGCTGCGTCCTCCGCGGTCGGTGTGCCTGAGGGTGAGTGTGAAGAGTCCCGGGCGGTTCGCGTTCATACTGAGCTGCAGCCGCAGGGAATCCGAGCCCACACAGAGCGGCCGAACCGACACCCGCACCGACATCAGCACCGTACTGCAGCCCGAGCTCACAGCCATCATGTCTTCTGCACGAAGATCTATACAGCACGTACAGACATCATCACCATCTTCATGAGTAACAAGCAACCAGTTTCAAAACAGGAAGCAGGTCCGTCGGATATTTACTGCCCCCTTTTTAAACATGCAGTATTTATTACGTCTATGGTTCCGAGAGTGGATGTGCATCAAGCGGCGGTCGATAATTTACGCCTAAACAACGTTAACAATCATTTAATTGGATAAAATCGTTTATTTTTATTGTAATGAATTGGATACATTTAGTACTCTTTCATTAGGATTTACATTCATATAACTTGACAACATGTATACATGGTTTGCGTTTAATTGTATATAATGTATATATTTTATTAGTATTTGTCTAGTTTTATTTTAGACTGTTTAAACTGTCTTTTATTTTGCCACTCCGTACCGCTGACATCATAAGGTCTGCGCCGCGACGGTTGCTGTTTTTTTTTTTGACTGAAGAAAGGTTTGTCATAAGCCCTTCAGCATTTAAGGTGTATAAAATGGTTCATAGGTGTTTTAAAGTTGCCTTTAACAAATTTGTTTCAACATGTTAATATTACTAAGACCATTTTGCGTTGGAAATTTTGAACCTGTAGCCATAGATGGCTTTGTCTTAAACTGATAGTTGGCTCTCGTAAATATCGCCAAAATTATGATTTATTTTTCTGTGCAAAGCGCATCGACACATGAGGAACGGAGTGATTGACTTGACCTTTTTCCTCTATTAATTATTCCCACTTAAACTTGACAAAGAAAAGTTTCCAGGCAAGCAGGATCTCCAGATTAGAGGCTGAGATCTTGCTTGACATACTGCTGGAACGATGGAGTTTATAAAAGTGGAGATTGTGGACATGAATGATCCAGAACCCTGCAGAGTGAAAGATGAAGAAGATACTGAAGAACAAAGAGGTTGGTGTCTGTTCTTGATTCCTGATTAAGTACAATTGTTGCATTTATGCATTTGGGAGATGCTTTTATCCAAAGAGATTTATGTGGCCTTCAATGTACAGAAAGTAATACAAGAAATAAAGCTTCACAAAATTCATCAGACTTGAATTTTATAAAAGAGGTAAAATAACGGTTAAACCAATAAAACGCATTATGATTCTGGCAGAGTATCATGACACTGTATCATTCTAACATTTTATATCAGTAGTAATTGTTTAGATTTCATATTGTTAAAGGGATATTTTATTAAAGGTATAGTTCACCCAAAAATGAAAATTATCCCATGATTTACTCACCCTCAAGCCATCCTACAAGTATTCCACATGGTTCCAGGGGGTATAAAGGCCTTCCCAGGTGGAAAAAAGTACGCTTCTATAATTTACTTAAAGTGCTCTATTTTCGCACACTAATTTTGTACTTAATATGCTAAAAATTCATCTTTAGTACTAAAGAAAATCTTAAGAACATGTAAGTGTACTCAACTGTGCTATTTTGAGACACCATGAAATATGAACTAAAATGTGCTTTTAATATACTATCTCTGTATTTAAAAAAATTATTTAGATACCACTTATAGTACATTTGAACCCATAGTGTACTACAAGTGGTAACTAAATACATTTTTTAAATACAGAGATAGTATATTAAAGTTCACATTTTATGGTGTCTCAAAATAGCACAGTTGAGTACACTTAGATGTTCTTAAGATCATCTTTATTAGTACTAAAGAATAATTTTTAGTATATTAAGTACAAAATTAGTGTGCGAAAATAGAGCACTTTAAGTACATTATAGAAGTGTACTTTTTTTTCACCTGGGTTCTAAAGCAAATTATGGGTTTTTGTAAGAAAAATATCCATATTTAAACGGGATAAACTATAATAACCAGCTTCCCACAAGCATTCATACTCAAGAGTCAAGACAACTTACAGTGGAAATGCAATTCCATGCAATGTATGACGTAGGATTTAGGAGTAGGTGAGAGTAGAAGACTCTCACAGTTCAATCAAATAGGGCTGGGCAACAAACTCAAGCTCCTCTCCTCTACTCTTATAAAAATTCTCATTTTAGACTTCTAATTCGTGACTGGTGTTTTGTTTTGCTCTAATTATCTTCCGAGTTCGTCAATACGTCTTGCATCATGCATTGTGTCAGAGGTTATGCTTCTGCCGTAAGTTGACTTGCGTACGGATGTTTGTCGGAAGCTGGTTATTATATTAAAAATCCATTTAACTTTGAGCACACTAAAGATCACATAACTTAAGTTGGACTTCACTTTAGTGTTTCTTCTTGTTTCACCTGTCTTGAATTGATTTTTGACAATTTAATATGTTTATTTTAGACCACATGGAAGTGAAAAAGGAAAGTCAAGAACCGAGTGACACAGAGGAGAACCACTACTTTGAGAAACCTGAAGATTTTATAGTTGGAGAAAAATCTATTAGTTCCCCTATTTTAACTGAAAATAATTTCTCACAAACAACAGAAGCCAAAAATTCTTTCTCCTGCCCTCAGTGTGAGAAGACATTCACACATAAAGGAAACCTTAGAGATCACATAAAAATTCACATTGGAGAGAAGCCTTATACATGCCATCTGTGTGGGAAGAGTTTTATTCACAAAGGACACCTTAATGATCACATAAGAATTCACACTGGAGAGAAGCCTTACGCATGCCATCTGTGTGGAAAGAGCTTTACATGTAAGGGAAGCCTTAATGGTCACATGAGAATTCACACTGGAGAGAGGCCTTTCACATGCCACCTGTGTGGAAAGAGTTTTACATGTAAAGGCACTCTTACATGTCATGTAAGAGTTCATACTGGAGAGAAGCCTTTCACATGCCCTCAGTGTGAAAAGAGTTTCTCACATAAAGGAAGCCTTAAGTGTCACATGAGAATTCACATCGAAGAGGGCCCTTTCACATGCCATCAGTGTGGAAAGAGTTTCACCCAAAAAGAATACCTTAAGAATCATATACGAATTCACACTGGAGGGAAGCCTTTCACATGCCATCTGTGTGGAAAAGGTTTAACATGTAAAGGAAGCCTCAGGTGTCACATGAGAATTCACACTGGAGAGAAGCCTTTCACGTGCCTTCACTGTGGAAAGAGTTTCACAAATAAAGGAAACCTAAAGATTCATGCAAGAATTCACACTGAAGAGAGCCCTTTAACTTGCCTTCAGTGTGGAAAGTGTTTCACACATAAAGAAAACCTTAAGTGTCACATGAGAATCCACACTGGTGAGAAGCCTTTTACATGCCATCAGTGTGGAAAGAGCTTTGCTCGTAAAGTAATCCTTCAGAATCACATAAAAACTCACTCTGGAGAAAAGCCTTACACATGCCATCAGTGTGGAAAGAGTTTCACAGATAAAGGATACATAAAGCGTCACATGAGAAGTCACACCGGAGAGAAGCCTTTCATATGCCCTCAGTGTGGAAAGAGTTTCACACATAAAGGAAACCTTAAAATTCACATAAGAATTCACACTGGAGAGAAGCCTTCCAAGTGTCCTCAGTGTGGAAAGAGTTTCACACATAAAGGACAGCTCAAAGATCACATGAGAATTCACACCGGAGAGAAGCCTTACACATGCCCTCAGTGTGGAAAGAGTTTCAAATGTAAAGGACACCTTAAGACGCACATAAGAACTCACACCGGAGAGAAGCCATTCACATGCCATGAGTGTGGGAAGAGCTTCACAGTTCAAAGAAGCCTACACATGCACATGAAATATCATTCTGGGGAGAAATTACATGAGTGTTCTGAGTGTGGCAAGAGGTTTGCAGAGAGCAACACTTTCAAAACGCATTTGCTCATTCATTCTGAAGAAAGACCATTTAGTTGCGATCAGTGTGGCAAAAAGTTTATTTTGGCAGCACGCTTAAAGGCACATCTGAAACTTCATACAGATGAGAGACCCTATTTGTGTTCTTTGTGTGGAGAGAGTTTTAAACTGATCGGCAGTTTAAAATCACACCAGAAAATACATGCCAGTGAGAAATCTCATGTGTGCCCTGAGTGTGGTAAAGCTTTTACCAGAGCAAGCTACTTGAAACGGCATCAACGGACCCACACTGGAGAAACCCCTGGGAAGGGTTCATTGCTTCAAGAACCCTAAAAATATGAGTGCAAACTGCAGAGAAGCCCACTGCCATTTATATGGGAGGACTGTCAACACAGCCTTGTGATGGACTGGCCTTCAGTCCAAGACCCATCCCTGTGACCCAACATAGGACAAGGGGTTTGGAAAATGGATGGATTTTCACCACAGAAATGTATCTACTGGCTCTTAAAAACAAAAAACAATTAAATTAAATTAAAAACCATTGTCCAGAGTAGTCACAGAGAGCAAAATTTGTCTTCGGTAATTATTAAATAGTGTGACATTCAGATGTAGCCAAAAGTAGAATTTCTTCCTAAACGGTGATTTTATCTAAGAGGGTTAAATGACCTAATGGTGATATTTGTTCTCTTCCAAAAAAGGTAAATATAAGGGAAGTCAAGAAAAAATCATTGTGATTTTGACCTATGATAAATATTTAACATTCCATATTGTTGCTGCTTTGATAAAGGATAAAAGAACAAAAAAGCATAAAGTCACATTGAAAGACTCTCTTTCATGTTCAAAAGTATAAAACCTGGCAAGCAATGCCCAAATTTAACCCAGTTCTGTATATAAACTCAATTAAAACCCAGTTCTCTTTGTATTCACATTGCCATATCTAAAATGAATAGTCTAAAGCAGTGGTTCCCAAACTTTTTAGAGTGGCGTACTCCCTGAAGCATTTACCATTCTTCTGTGTACCCCCTCTCTTCCAATTAGACTGCAGTCAGATCGTTTCCATTAAGGGACAATATTTGCCCCTTAAATGGATTTTCCTGTGCATTTTTTTGCCTTTATAAACACCTTTATAAAATAAATAATTTTTAAATAAATGCTTAATAGAGAAATATGCAATGATGGTAAAAATGAAGTGATACTTTTAAATAATAAACCGCCAATACGGGGTGCTAAGATAGTGTTTTCATGAGTGAGTCATTGAGTCATTCAATAGAGTGGTGGAACAATGATGCATTTTTTTAGGCCAAAACCCGGAAGCGAGTTAGCATTTTAGCACTTCCAGTTCCATCGTCCCAAAGTCAATGGGTTTTTGGTTAAAAGGCTGAAATGAGGTCCGTGGTTAACACAAGCTCAAGATACTTTCATGTTTTATTCTACGACATAAAATACATCAGTATTAATCTACACGTGATTTTTTTTTTTAAGCTGTTACATGTCTTGAAAATGATGGTTGCTAACAAGTGGCTAAATCAGAATACATTGGCTGTTGGCAACATCATCACGCCAAACAGGTAAACTTGGTCGGCTTTTACAGCCTTATTATGCTTATAGCAGCGCACTTACAAAGTATTCTAATTCAAACTTTCAAGAAAAATGTATTTAGATAAAGACTGAAAGCGTTGTCTGAAGCTTAGTGTTGGTGACGTTGAAATTGTGTGCCTGTGGTGTAGTTCACTTATAGCCTACCTTTTTTTGCTTCTGGCGACTGTATTTGTTAGCGTGATGCTAACTGCCAATTGGCCAACAAAGTGACGTCATAGTTCCAACACTCTATAACGAAGCAAGTCACTGTATTTATGAATGAGTCATTGAATCATTGACTTTCATGATTCATTCAAAGCCGCAGATTTGTTTACAAAACACCGCTGTACGTTGCAGTTTTGCTGTGGCTTTCATTGGAATTCTTATTTTGTTGCAAAATAGAGCAAACGATACTGACAATACTGTGTTTAAAATGTACATCACTTAATATTATCCTTTTGTTTTATAAAATCAATGTCACATTTGCAATTGTGTATATTTGGGGAAAAATAATAACTGTGTTTTTGTATTTAAGAGAGTTTGAGTCTTAAATTGATTGCACAATCTTTGTTCTTCATGCTAGTAAGTGCTAGAACCTCACTTTTACAAAGGTACATTGTCGAGAACAGCAGTAATGTAGCTTTATTTGCTAAGGCACCATACTCTGCACGCAACCTATCATATGCACGCTGCTTGTGTGTATGCAGTCAGTTTTGACTGCAAAAGATAATTTAAAAAAAAAGGTAATTTGATTGGATCATGTATTTGACCTTTTACAGCATTTTGCCTGTTAGAAATACATCCTTGGTTTCAATGTTATTTAAGGAGAGGTAGAAATAAATGAACGGCAAAACTCAGCATTTTGTTCGCGTACTCCATCTGTCACCTCATGTACCCTCAGGGATACCCCAGTTTGGGAACCACTGATCTAAAGGCAGGCTGAAGTTATTTATTCCCTTCTTTGTAAATATTTTTGTATTGCATGTCTTACTCCTCGTCTCTTGTACATCTGTATAATTGCTGAATGACAATAAAGTTAATCTTGACCTATATCATTGGCATTCAGTACCTTGTTTACATTAATTAGTACATTATAATTTCACATATTTTGTCAGCTGGCTGGATTGTAGATCATTTCATTCAATACTTGATATTAAGTGATTTACTGTATTATACATTTACGTAGATTTTACGATTGTGTTCATCAGAAAGGAGAAAGTCATATACCTAGGATGGCTTGAGGGTGAGTAAAACTTGGGCTCATTTTCATTTGAAAGTGAACTAATCCTTTAACACATGAGTTCTCTAAAAATGCTTTAACACAGTGGTTCTCTACCTTTTTTTGGCCAGCACCCCCTACCCATTATCTAGGTCCCTATACCATTATCTAGGTAGTCTAATTGTCTTCCCTAAATATTAATGCTGATTATTATCTTGTGTTTATTATAATTAGGCCTGTTGTAATTTTGGTGAGAATATTTCAAACGTTCAACTACTTAAAAAAAAAAAAAGCTAAGTAGAAAGATGGAAAACATATGCTCTATGACAAAATACACTGCTCAAAAAATTAAAGGAACACTTTGAAAACATCAGATCTCAATGGGAAAAAAATATAATGCTGGATATTTATACTGATATGGACTGGGTAATGTATTAGGAATGAAAGGATGCCACATCGTCTGATGGAAATGAAAATGATCAGCTTACAGAGGACTGAATTAAAAGACACCCCGAAAATCTAAGTGAAAAAATTATGCTGCAATGAAATTTCAGCAAAATGGACTAGCCTGCTGCAACTCAAATTGGTACTCAGTAGTTTGTATGGCCCCCCACGTGCTTGTATGCATGCCTGACAATGTCGGGGCATGCTCCTAACGAGACGACGGATGGTGTCCTGGGGTAATTCCTCCCAGATCTGGACCAGGGCATCACTGAACTCCTGGACAGACTGAGGTGCAGCCTGGCAGCGTCGGATGGACCGTAACATAATGCCCCAGAGGTGTTCTATTGGATTTAGGTCAGGCAAGCGTGGGGGCCATTCAATGTTATCAATTCCTTCATCCTCCAGGAACTGCCTGCATACTCTCGCCACATGGCCCTGTCCAGCTCTCCTAGAGTAACTGCCTGTCTCCTGGAATCTCCTCCATGCTCTTGAGACTGTGCTGGGAGACACAACAAACCTTCTGATAATGGCACGTATTGATGTGCCATCCTGGAGGAGTTGGACTGCCTGTGCAACCTCTGCAGGGTCCAGGTATTGCCTCATGCTACCAGTAGTGACACTGACCCTAGCCAAATGCAAAACTAGTGAAAAACAGTGAGAAAAGATGAGTAGGGAAAAAAACGTCAGTTGCCTCCACCTGTAAAACCATTCCTGTTTTGGGGGTCGTCTCATTGTTGCCCATCTAGTGCACCTGTTGTTAATTTCATTAACACCAAAGCAGCTGAAACTGATTAACAACCCCTTCTGCTATTTAACTGACCAGATCAATATCCCAGGAGTTTAACTGACTTGATGCTATTCTCTGATTAGAAAGTGTTCCTTTAATTTTTATGAGCAGTGTATTTACCATTTTAGTGCTGTCCTGATTTATATCATTGAATACATTCCATTTCAAATCTTGCTTTTTTGGATGTGTTGGTGTTCTGTATTTTAGAAGCTGAAAAATGTGCCAGCTGTACCCCCGGATAAAATACAATCTTTTCCCTTTTGTCCCGGAATACTGGTAGCCTACTCAGATTTTAGTCCCCTAATATCAAAACTGGTCTTTTTGGTTGAAGTGTCTAGTTATTAGACTGGTCCCCAGTATAATACATTTTTAAATAAAGTCTGTTTAAATAAAAGTTTGTGTAACGCAATATTAAAATATATGTTCTGAGTTTGTCACACCACAGAAAAATGAGGTATTAACCACCCAGCCAAATTGGAATGATTAAAAAAAACACCAAGTAAATGAAATAAGATATCAAAATCTTGAAAAAAATAAGCTAATGAGTCAAACATACTGATGCATATCAAAAAAAGAATCATGTTAGAGGGTTGCAAAATTTAGTAGAGTTACTGTGGACTACCTACAAATTATAACATAAGCACACAAGGCAACATACTCATTGGTGGGCATGTACTGCCCACTGTGGCACCAGATGTCGGCGCCGCAAGACAGGAGGATGAAGGCCGGTAGGGAGAAAGTTGGTCTGGCCCCATATCATCAGTTATCGGCGGGATTGGAGGATGAAGGCTGAGGCCCGCTTCAGATAGTCGGTTCAGCTCCATTCACCAAAAACAGTGGATTATCTGTGAATCCCAGTTGTCTGATGAAAGTTTGTAAAACTCTCTGGTGTAAAATTATCACTGCAGATGTGGATGTTGGTGGTGATTGTCAGCTCTCCATCAAGATGGCTCTTCACAAAATTAATCCACCTCTTCTTCTTATCATCATTTTTAGGAAATTTAAATAAGGAGACCGAGCCGTATTGTATATTATCGTAACCAGGTAATATGCATTTGCGTGACGAAGGCATAGCTAGCTAGCAAAATGTAGGCTGTTATAACTAAAGGTAATGACAGTAACTCACGATTGAGCGGGCGAGCCACTGATGCTAATACACTGTAGTTATTATAGTGTTAGGGGCAGGGCCATGCTCGGTGGCTCCAGTGCGTCATCAAGCCACTGCTGTCTTCAGGATCCCTTCCCTTCCTGCTCCCCACCCCTATCACTCCCACTGTCACACCCAGTTGTCCTGCTGTAACGCCAGATCCACTTCCAACCATCTCCTCCACCGTAAGCCAGACCTCCTCCCCCTCTTCATCCTGCTCCTGGACCGTCTCTTGGGCTATGTTCACACTGTCAGTCCAAATCCGATTATTTGTGTACAACACCTATGCTGTGTTGTAAGCTTTCCAGAGATATGAGAGAATGGAAGATGTATCTAACACGAATCTCCAGTCACCATGCCTGTCACCACAGCACACTACATCTCCCATAATTATCTCTGGCTACCACCTCAAGCCAGCACCACAGCAAAGAATATACACTAACAAGAAGCGACACTCAATAGAACGTTCCATTGCAACACCAGTGCCCAGCAGTGGCCCTGCGTTTCCGCCATTTTGTGGTGAAAGCGAGTCGGCAGTCCACTAGTTTCTATGGCAATATCAGCTGCTTTGTTAAAACAAAACGTACATTAAAGCTGAAATCAAACTTGAATGATGACAACACAGAATAAAATACTATCACTAGTGATCATCAAATCCTTTTAACAGTTTAGTTTACAGACTTTGTGTTTGTCTTCCACTTTTTTCACAAAACCTTTGCTCTCTAGAAACCCAGTCAGTTTGGGTTAAAATTCTTTAAAAAATCTAGTATTAGCATTATAAACACTTAATTAATACCAACATATGAAATTAAATTAAGGACATGCATCAGAAAAATTGGGAATGTTGGACAATAAATATATGAACATAACAGCTTGATTTTGCAGTGTTGTCTAATGTCCGTTAAAGCAAAAGTGTGAATTATGTGATAACGGACACAGCAAGGCATCATGTATTATAAGATCATTATGTTTGTAGCGTGATCCATTAAAACGTACAATATAGCCTATTTCAATTCAGACCTAGATATTATTACTATTACTCCACTAGGTCTGAAATATATTGTTCGCTGCAAACATGATGATTTTAAATGTATTAATTATTAATTTACTATTAATAAATGTGTAAAGTTGCATAAAATGGAAATAGCCTACTCAATAAAGTAGGCTAACGTTACCTCAGATGGTTGAATGGTTGGATTCCACAACTGGTAAAATAAAACATAAGACAATACAGCATTTACTGTAGGAGCCATACAATTTACTGGTGACTTAAATTAAAAAAACTGTTCTATTGCGCTTGTGATTTGGCAGTGAAATTCGCCGATTTTGGGTGTGTAAGATGTGAAGGATTCAATAGTCCAGAATTTTCACCCCATAATGGCGGCCGTGCTACCGGAGCGCCATCTAGTGGCTGTTACCCAAAAAGTATCAAAGTGTTGCCTCTTGGGTTCTATACTCTTTGACCACAGTCACATTACTTGGTCTCGTCTATCACTACGGCACTATACTTACCTGAGTCTTACCTGTGTTCATGCCTGTTGCCAGTCAGTCATCCGTCTGTCTTCCTCAGATAATCTTCGGCTATTCAGATCCACACTGCTGCTGGAAATGAAAGTGACTTTGTTACCATTGAAGCTAAGTATTGATCTGAACTTGACAGCTGTGACTTATGTGTGCTTCAGTTGATATTCCCTGAACTGAACTCTGAACTGTTACCATGGTGTTCTCCTCTTCTGTTGCTGACAAAAGACCAGACCAAATCAAAAGATGGACTCAGCAGGAGTTTTTTCTGGAACCTGGGGCTTTCCTCTGCACAATATTTCAAGATAGCAGGAAGATAGAGGAGTACATGAAGGAATTTATTTAATACTGTTACCTGACGACGTGGAATGATTGTATCCTTATCCGCTGCTTTAAAGATGGATTAGATGAAAATGTCTGCCAACTATTGTCAGAGATAGATGGATGTGTGACATTTGAGCAATTTTTGGACCTCGTTCTGTGGCAGTGTGTACATGCTATACAGTTGGACCATCTCAAGACTACAGAGAAACCATCACAAGTTCCCTTGTCTCTGCCTGCTCTGATTCCACCATAAAGACAGTTCTTGTCAAAGAACCGCCCTTTCATCTTGACAGCTCAGCCAAACACAGCTGGGAGAGATCAGTTCCATGGAGTATTCAGCTGTCTTTTAAAGTGGAGTATTTTTTCATCATGTTCGACCATAAGGCGAGAAGTTCATGATCAGCAATTCTAAGTCAGCCCATCAGTCCATGAGTCTGCTCCATTTCTAGATTCTGTTCCTGTCAATGCCCTGTAGAATTTCGCTCCAGCCCAGAAATCAACTCAGAAGCTCATTCCTGCCTCAGTTGGCTCTAGCCTCTGAGTCCACTCCAGTGTTGGCTCCGGCCCCTGACCACAGTTCAGTGATGGCTCTTGCCCCTGACCACATGCCTGGAACTCTCGCCTCAGAGTTCAGTAATGCACCCGCTCCAGCCCCAGAGTTCAGTCTCGAGTCTGCTCCAACTCCAGAACTCAGTCATGAGTCAGCTATAACCTAAATCTGCATCAGAGTCTGCTCAAGCCCTTGCGTCTGCACTGGAGTCTGCCCCAGAGCTCAGCCCAGTGCCCGCTCTCGCCGTGGAGCTCAGCTCAGTGCCCACTCTACCACCAAAGACTTCAGCCAACATGGCCACCATGTCAGAATCTTCAGCCAAAATTGCCACTGTCGAGTCTCCTGATGTCACAGCCATCATGCCAGAACCCTGGCAGATATTTCTAAGCCTGGAGGATTCAGAGACCTCTCTACCACTGATTTCTCTCCGTTACGGTGGTGGCAATAATGTATGTTTCGGCTTCACTGCTCTCCAGCTCGTATCGAAGTCTATGAACTTCCATTTTGCCCTGAAGCGACCATGGAGGTCTTTCCCAAATTTTCTGTTTGCCCAGATGCAACTAAGAAGGTTGTCCTCGAGTTTCCTGTCTGCCCTGATCTGGCTTTGGAATTTGGCCCCAAGTTTCTGGTCTGTTTAAATGTGATCATGGAGGTCATCCCCAAGTTCCCTGTTTGCCCTGATATAGCCACAGAGGTCACCCTCGAACTTCCTGTCTACTTAAGCACGGGCACGTAGGCCAATCTAAGTCCATTCAGAGAATCACAACAGGCAAATCCCATCTACTCCCATGAAGCACTGCGAATGATGCTTTCAAATTACTTAAATATATTATGCATAGGCTACGATGCAGATTTTGCAATAAACATAAAAAATTCTACATTCAACATCTTTAAATTAGTAGTTTTATATTATTTGTCCTATTTATTTTGATTATGTTGTTCGCAACACTCTATTTTACCACATTAAAGCCGTTAAGCCATTTTTATCAGATTTTCAAATGCTTTTTTGCATCAAATCAAAGTTTGTAATGTTGTGATTTAATTCAGAGCATACTGGTTTAGTTTATGGCTTATAACTATTTAAGACTTTTTAAAATCATATTTCCGGAACCAAGGCTGCTGAAAAAATGGGCAATAAATTAAAATGTAGGCTATTTATTTATTTATTTACTTAGTAAGTTTATGTAAACATAGACAATTAATAACAATAAACACATACTTTCGATTTCATGGGGGTCTTTAATTTTAAATGCAAATAAAAATACTCTTTTTGATATGTTTTGATATTGGTCTCGTTTTAATTTTAAGAACTTTAAATGATCTTTTATTTTGCCTCTTTGACCCGCTGTGACGTCATTACGTCATGACGTCGGCTCCGGGGCTACGCCGCCTGTTGTTATCAGTTGTTATTCGAGAGAAAGGCTGTTGTTTTGAGCCAGTCAGGATTTAAGGTTTGTACAACTTTCAGCATGAATCAAAATTGTTTTTAGCTCATGTGTTCCAAAAACATTATATTATTAGATAATTTTTTACCACCAAAGCACAGCTGATGTATTCAACGTAATATGCTTTGTTTGCTGATAGTTGGTCTTTCGTAAATGGCGCCAAAATGTTTTTTTATTTTTTTTAATGGCGCCAAAATGTGTTATTGTTTTAATTTGTTACGCTACATTTTCTGTGCAAAGCGCATCCACGCATAAGGAAGATAGTGATTTAATTACCTTTATTTTTCTTTCTTCTGTTAATTCTTATCAAACTATTCCAGACACGCAGGAAAAACTCCAGGTGAAAATTGAGATCTACGTGGCATAGATAAACATGGAGTTTATTAAAGAGGAGGACATCAGTGATTCAGAACCATGCAGAGTAAAAGAAGAGGAAACTGAGGAACTATTAGGTTGGTGTCCACCATTGATTTGCCAGTAACTTTGTCAGGAACATTAACTTACAGTACATTTACATTACATTTATGCATTTGAGAGACGCTTTTCTCTAAAGCGACTTGTATTGCATTCAAGCAACAGGAAAAACAAAGCTTTAAGATTTTCATCGCATTTGGCGACTTACAGTGGTTCTCAAACTGTGCTATACATATCACCAGACGTAACACCAAGTGCATTCAGTTGCTGCGCATTAAAGTACATATAAAAGATTTCATTTAGAAAATTTATTTATTTGATAAACATCTATAGACTCGTTTTACAGAGTATGGGATTCGAATTCAATGCGGTGCAAGTGTAATGTATGCAAGTGTAAAGGCAGTAATATTAAAATATTAACAGGGTTCTTCTTAGGGTCTAAAATGGTCTTCGGTGATGGCGGACGAACACGGCCATTCACACACACAGTACAAAGTAACCCTACCCATGTGAACTGCAAGCCCAGTACTGACAATAAATACAAAATAAATGCAAAGATACTGTTTATAATAACTTAGCCTCTTTGTTCATAATATATAAAAAAATCACTGTCAGGACAGATCATAAAACAAAGTGCTTAAAACAATTTCTTTTGCTTAAATTTATATCTAAAAAGTTGAGTGACTGATTTGAGAAGTTAGTAATAAAATGAACAACGTTACATACTACACAGAAAAAGTGGCAGGTCTATTATTTTGCATTTACACTAAAAATCTTGATGCACAGATGTTTTGACATACAGTATCAGATTTTGTTCCATTTGCTATGGTTATTACTGTCAAATCAGAATCAACTGCGTATTTAAATTCTGTTGCCAATCCAGAAACCATGTGTAGTTGGCAGCATGAAAAGTATATATTATATACAGAAAGTGAGCAAAATCAAAGTTAAGAGGATTCCGGCTAACTTACACATCTGATTGGCCGTTGCGTTCATGCACTCAACAGATATGCCTGTGATTAGCTACAAAGCTCAACACTGCAAAAACATGTAAATAGAAACCTTTAATGCTCATGTCTGTAAGAGAGTGATGTGAGGCACGCTAGAGAACGACACTGCGCTATGATTCCAATAATAAGCACATCTAACTAATTTAATGTTTGTTTTTTACATTTTATCGAATTGCAGTTAGTTTGATTTTTAACACATTACACATTTTTGGTTGGGTGATATACCAGTAGACAAATAAAACAGTTTGTTCAAAGTTTTGAACTGTCATAATTTTCAGTGGCCCCGCTACAAAAAAAGTTATTGTTTTTGTTGTTTTGACCCATGTAACCTTGTTTTCTAATAATTCCAATTTCGATACCACAGCAAAAACCACTGGACTAACTAATATGAAGTTCAAACATTATTAAAGAAAAGTAATCAGTCAGTAATAAAATAAGAACAAATAAACAAATTACAAGCAATAGATATAAATAGAATGAATACAATAGAAAAAAGATACTAATGAAATAAACACAGCTTAAAGTTTTTCAATCAAATGTAAAATAACACTGCATAGTCTTCACTGTATAAATTAAATATAGATTAATCCTTTTCAAAGAAATTTTAATTTTTTAATTTAAATTTTTTTACAATAATAAATCTTTAAAGACTGTGGCTCTCCAGGACCGACATTCGAGACATTAATATTATTAATATAGTTAGTAAAAGGCTATTATTATTATTATTATTATTATTAAATTAATATTAGGAACTAAATTTCATTTGCTTTCCCTAATTTCACAATGACATCACCATATAACCATACTTGACATCACTGACACGCATGGATGATTGAAGACTCCTCAATGAAAATGTTTTTAAAACAAACTACAAAGCTACGTCCCACATTAAAATTGAATTGCAAAGTGATCTATTCACAAATTGTCAAGAGTGCTTGTTATAAAAGAGACGCATCATTCTTATACAGTTGTTGTTTGAGCCAAGATGATAACGGCATTGTTGTTCATCAGTGTTTTGTTTCCATAGCACGTTTAAAACATTTAATGACTAATACCACTAAAAACAATACAATTAAAAATTAATAATTATATCACTAACATTATATAGGCCTAATAACAGTCTTTAGGTCCGAACATTGCACAAATCAGTCATCTGTGAAAATCAAAAGCAGAAGTACAGTAAAAATGCTGAATCTGCAGGACTCTACGGTAACATCTTTCTTTAATAAAATTTTTAGGAGCACAGTCAAAAATTTAGGAGCACTTTCTGATCAATAACAGACATTATTACAGGGCGATATTTGCCCCTTTAAATACATTTTCTGGGGCATCTGTACCATTATAAGAGCAATTTTTCTAATCTTATTAAATGTATACATCATATTTAATCAATTTCTCAAATTAAAATAGAAAATTTGTTTTTAAATGTTAAACAATAAATCCAATTACAACAAAAAGACCCAATCAGACTGTTACCAATCAAAAGAAATCATCAAAAAATCCATGTTTGGACTGCAGAAGTGGCACAGACGCTCCATCTGAAGTGGTATTATTTAGACATTTACATAGACTGCTTAATGCGGCTCATTGGTAAATAATGTTGTACGAATGTTTAATAAATTTTTTTGAATTTAGACATATTATGTATATAAAAAAATCTTCAAAAGTTTAATATTTTAAGTAAAAACAGTCTATGTAAAGTGTAAATATGAAAATAAAACCGCCAGTAGGTGGCGGTAAATTTTAATGTGCGAGTCATTCAGTCGTTCAAAACGCAGATTAATTCAGGAATCACCGTTGCTTGAAGATGCGCAACAGCTCTGGTGTGGCTTTGTTTGTAACTATTTTCACGAAATTGATCAAATACAGACAGTATTGTGGCTCAAATTGTCACTTAATATCAGCTTGTTTATTGGACTTCAATCAGATCTGTAAGTATCACATTTGCAATCATGCCAATACTCTAAGAAACAGGAGTAACAGTTATACTCGTGTGATAGTACTTAACTTACACATATAGGCTTGCTGAGATCGACGGTGTTACCGGTGTTCAGCAGCAACACTGGTTACATCACTTGCCCACCATGAGCGCAGCACCGGCCCCACCGTCGTTTAGATTTTTTTTTTTTATAGTAGTAATAATCATTTAATTTAGTTCTTTAGTAATTTAGTATCATTGTACTGTTTTGTTGTTTTGTTTTTCATTAAGAATTATAATGAACCCACCCACCATTCAAGCAATTGCCACCTCCGTATTGCCTCTACTTTAAAAGTGAAAGTAATATGCGCACGGGCATTCATAACGGTGCGTAGGTTTTTATAAATCAATTTTTGGAGGCATTTTTGCCCCAAGCCCCCCTAAATTTCCGACCTTGATTATGATAATCCAAATGTAGTATTTACAATGAATTTGGCTGCAAAGAAACAGCAGCATGAGACGGTCTGGTAAGTGCGAGTGGCTGCCTCACACCGGTTGCGCCTTGTAAACAATCTTTGGAGTGTAGTCCGGAGCGCACGTCTTTTGCACTTGCCCTGCTGTCTGAAGCAAAGTCTTTGAATGAAGGCATGAAAAGCAGCCGATTGCAGTACGAAACATAACCATTGTTCAGTTTAGATGCATTTTGGGAGTTTTTGTTCTGATTGTAGATCTATTCATGAGTATTGAGAAACTCGCAGCAGTGCGCCTAAATATTTTTTCACAGTCGCACGCAGTTATTTTCAGGAGCAAATGCGAGTGAAATAGGCGCACTGTAGAGCCCTGTTCTGTAATGGCATGAGAGGATAATGTCTCTAAATTTCCCACTGACATGTTGAAATACTCTTCAGTTTTTAATGTTTTATTTAACATCACAACAGACATAATAAATGGAATACTCTGAGTCAGATATATAAATGATTAGGCTGTGTTTTTACCTCACTTCCTGGAAATAACCTGATTTATTTATAAACACTCCACCTTTGCTAAAATAGAAAAAGATTGTCATGTATAAAAAGTAATTAAATAAGCAAATTGAGTAAAGAAATAAGCAGACAAATAAGCAATTTAATGATCAAATAATTATGCACGATAATATAGTGTATCACAAGCTGTTGATATGACTGTGGAGCATATCGCCCAGCACTAATTTATACAGTGATTATCACTATGCAGAGTTATTTTACATTTGATTATATCTGTACCTGAATACAGTTAGATTTACCTGAAAAACATAAAGCACTTATTTCATTTGCATCTTTGTTTTGCTGTAATTACTTTCAATGCAGATGCACTATCCTACAAAATCACACCAATCATTCTAGAATGATTAATTCATTACAAATAGCGCTATTCTAATCATCTATTGAAATTGTTTTCCTATCGCTATATATATATTGTAAATAACAATGTCAGTTTTTTCCAATATTGTGCAGCCTTAATGTACACCAATAGTCTACATAGATGCATCAACTATTTTTTTTTCTCATAGGCTTTATATTACACATTGTTTGGAGGACAGCATTGGGCAGGATGTGGAATAACATTGATTAAAATAATGGAATAGAATTTTTAATTAAAAAAATATATTATTTTAAATAAATCTAATTTTTTTATTTTTCATCCAATTAATCGATTAATTGAAATAATAATTAACCGATTAACTGATTATTAAAATAATTAGTTGCAGCCCTTAATGGATAGTTTTATATTTCTCCATTCTTTTTAATTTAATTGTCATTTGCAGTGCTTCATGGGATTGTAGTTCTTTCCCTCCCTAAAGCCAGGTCTTGTACCTTTGTCTTTTTGTCCACTTTTCAAATACTTATTTTGCTTTGAATAAAACTTTGTAATGATGTGATTCACCCCGTAGCTGGTTGGCTTGGTTCATGGCTTAATATAACGCTTTAACGAACACTTTTTTTTTTTTTTCCTATGGGAAAAATTAATAGAAAAAAAAAATGCTTATGGAACCAAGGCAGCTTAAAAAACTGGGTGGGTACTAACTTTTTTAAAAGTACAAAAGTTACTCAGTCAAGAGCATTAGTGATTCTATCTCATTGTTTGATTAGCTTTAAGGACAATCAAAACTCTTTAAGACCTAATCCAATATACTTATACATGTGTTTTCTTTCTCGACTGTTTAACATTCACTAAAGACAGGGCTATTCAAGTAGTTTCATTCGAGGGCCAGATTATCACATCAAAAAGTTGAGGGCCAGGGAGGGTTTCTTATTGGTAAGAATTATTTTATCTATAATTAAAGCTGCAGTCCGCAACTTTTTTGGTTAAAAATGATCCAAAATCAATTTGAGCAAGTACATAACCAGCCAGTGTTCAAAACTATCTAATTATCTTATCTCGATTCACAACATTAAGCTTGTAATAATGTTTTAAAATAAGAGCGACATGGTGGATTTCCGCGGGAAATTCGAGCATGCAGCAGTTCGTCTGTGCGTCATTACGTCACGTCCGCAAACAGAAAGGAAGGAGTCCAGGCAAGTCGGTTTTATAACGTGAGGATATGCTGCTGGCACCTTTTCTCACAGCAGCTGAAATAATTAAACTTATCATTTTGATGGGGGATTGTAATCCAGAAAGGTCCAAATGACAATCATCAGTGACAACTGGAGATTCACCCATAGTCAAAAAGCAAAAGACTTTGGACTGTGGAGTGGCTACAGAAATTGAAATCAACAGGTAACGCTAATACACATAGTCATGCAATGCTGATGTTGTTAACATTAACAATTTGAGAACAATATAACAGTAATAATAATTTGCACGGTTTGACGTGATCCGAGCTAAGCGATCGTTAGATTTAAATTAATCATCATTAGCACCGCAATTTATTGTAGGCCTGATGCTTTTTCCTCAGTTGGTCAGAACAAAAGTGACACAAATGTTACTTACTTGTTCAGATTATATTTTCCAGTGAAAATTCTTATATTGGTCATACTTTCAAGACGTAGAATCTGTGATTCTGAAGTACAGTATCCACACCGGTGCGGTGACTGACAGCAAACATTAGATTCATCCGCGCTGACGAGCTGTGTCGAAGCACAACGCACGTACAGATAACTGTTCCGCATATGACTGCAATTGCAGGTTTCAAACAAGAGATGGTGACAGAGGAAAAATCGCGGACTGCAGCTTTAATATTAAAATGTTCTGACAGTGAGATTTGGTACACTCTAAAAAATGCTGGGTTAAATATGGACAAACCCAACATTTGGGTTGTTTTGATCAACCTGCTGGGCAGTTTTCTTTAACCCAACTATTGTTTAAAAATGACCATATGGCTGGTTTAAAATGATCCCAAAATAGGTTGGAAATTAAAAATCAGAAACATAATTACTAGAGGCAACAATAATAAGTGAAGTGACATGTGACATGTGGCCAAGTATGGTGACCCATACTCGGAATTTGTGTTCTGCATTTAACCCATCCAAGTGCACACACACAGCAGTGAACACACACACCGTGAACACACACCCGGAGCAGTGGGCAGCCATTGCTGCGGCGCCCGGGGAGCAGTTGGGGGTACGGTGCCTTGCTCAAGGGTCTCACCTCAGTCGTGGTATTGAGGGTGGGGAGAGCGCTGGACATTCACTCCCCTCACCAACAATCCCTGCCGGACCTGAGACTCGAACCCCAAACCTTTGGGTTACAAGTCCGACTCTCTATCCATTAGGCCACGACTGCCCCCAAAATAATCAAAAGGTGAACATTTATTAATAAGAGATTTAATAAATGTTTATTATTTAATAATGTGTTTTTTTTTTTGTAAAAGTCCCTATGGACAGGTGTTGAAAATTAGCACATGTGCTATAACACTTTAAACAATGCATCTGGTTTGTCCAATGTTATTGCTATGTCCATATTAAATAAAAAAAAATTTAATTATTGTTTTTTAAACGTATTAATAAATGCTCATTTATTAAACATATTAGTAAATGTTAATCTCCAATATATTTTGGGTTAATTTTAAGTGGGCAACATAGTAATTTTTAAACAATAGTTGAGTTAAATAAAAAGCTACCCAGCAGGTTGGGTCAAACATTTATCCCAAAAGCTGGGTTAAAACAACCCAATTGTTGGGTTTGTCCATTTTTAACCCAGCATTTTTTAGTGTAACCACAGGTAAAACCATACATGGCTACTCACTACTACCACTGTCAAATGATATTATATTATATAGGCCTATAAAAAAATGCCTAAATGCAGGTAAAAACTATACACACCTTCAAAAAGAAATGAATTATATATTCCCCTACCCACCTAATAAATGTATTGCAATATAAATGGCTACAACATGGTATTCAATATAAATATTCCACATTTCCACAATCCATGGTAAATTGCTACAGTTCATTCATGGTAAATGTTTGTAAGTGTGGTGATTTTGGGATTTAAAAGTCTTCTATCTTCATTCATGACAAGTTTCTCCTGTTTTCCTCATCAGTCTTTTTGGGAATGTTAAGGCTGTTTCATCCGATTTCAAACTAGTTTAATCATCGAGTGATTTTTGGTTTGTAACCGAGAGGTGTGTCGAATTGAATTCTTACTGGATGTCGCAACGCTGTTTAATAATGGTGACCAGGAATAAACGCAGCTCCTTTAAGCTTTCGTTCCGTTATCCACTGGGCCGTGCTTCATAGTTCAAAGTAAACTAGTGAAATACCTGAAAACAGCGCTATTTGTTGTACTGACTGAGAAACAATTTCAGATGATTCAGTGACAGAGCGGTCCGAACAAATCCAATTAGTTTCAGATCGTTATGCAAGCGCATTTGGCCAATTCACGGAAAAGAAAGAATTGAGACGAATGATTAATTCATATAATATGTATGATTAGTGCATATAATACGCTTGGTAGTCTTAGGTAGGATTAGAGGTGTGGGTGCCCACGAGCCGGATGAAGATGATTGGCGGGCCGCCAGTTGAAAAGCCCTGACTTAAGAAATAACAAGGATTACAAGTATACACCAAGTATATCACCAAGATGGGCATTTGGACAATTTTGTGTGTATTTAACCGTTGAAGTGCAAGAAGATGCGAAAGACACACAAACTGACGATTAAATGACTCTAACAGTGTATACACCAGGTCTCATTGCATTCGCTTGTCTGAGAAAGTGTTGACTGCATTATGAACTGACGGCAATATCGGTGGACTTTTAAAGCAAACAGCTAATCTAGCTAGTTCTTTCTAGTGTTGGCATTTTATTCGATTTAAATATCTAAATGTTAGTGAGAAGAAGAAAAAAAAAAAAAAACTTTAAGATATATCAATCTGCATGTGATGGACATCGGTTATGCTTTGCTCACTCCTTTGTTAAATATAGAGCTGTTTTGCTCTAGAAACATTCAAAGCACATACAAAAGACCTGAATTGGAAGTGATGCAACCTGTTTTACAGAATACGAAAGTTTGTTGTGCATAAACCCCCATTGTGGGTCCCCAGGACCAGGATTGAAAATCACTGTACTAGTAGATTTGATGGTGTTGATAATGTCAGAATGAACTTTTAGCACACTAAAGGTCACATAAATAGAAACAAGTTATTTTATATCTTTTGTTATAGGGCTTCTATCTTTTGTACTTCTTGTTTCACCAACCGATTTTTAACAATTGAATGTTAATTGTAGGCCTGATGGAAGTAAAGGAAGAAAATCAAGAACTGAATGAATTTGACGACAACTTCGATTTTCAGACACCTGAACATTTCATAACTGAAGAAAAGAGTTTAAATAACTCACAGTCTGAAAATTTCTCACAAAAAGGACACCTTAGGGATCACATTACAAATCATACCAGAAAGAAGCCTTTAACAAGCCATCAGTGTGGAAACAGTTTCAAACATAAAGGCCATCTTAATGTTCACGTAATGATTCACTCTGAAGAGAAAGCTTTTACTTGCCTACAGTGTGGAAAGAGTTTCACAAATAAAGAAAACCTTAACCGTCACTTGAAAATCCACACTAGAGAGCTTTTTTCATGTTATCAGTGTGGAAAGAGCTTCGCTCGTAAACGAACTCTTCAGAATCACATGAAAACTCACTCTGGAGAAAGGCCTTTCCCATGCCATGAATGTGGAAAGAGTTTCAACAATAAAGGACACTTTAATATTCACATGAGAGGTCACACTGGAGAGAAGCCTTTCGAATGCTCTCAGTGTGGAAAGAGATTTATTCATAAAGGACACCTTAACGAACACATACGAATTCACACTGGAGAGAAGCCGTTCACATGCCATCAGTGTGGAAAGAGTTTCAGTCATAAAGGATGCTTGAATGTTCATCTAAGAATTCACAATGGAGAGAAGCCGTATACATGCCATCAGTGTGGAAAGAGTTTTAGTTATAAAGCATACTTTAATGTTCACCTAAGAATTCACTCTGTAGAAAAGCCTTATGCATGCCATCATTGTGGAAAGAGTTTCATTCATAGAGGACACCTTAATGAGCACCTGAGAATTCACACTGGAGAGAAGCCGTTCACATGTCCTCATTGTGGACAGAGTTTCACACATAAAGGAAGTCTGACGTTGCACATTAAAAAAATTCACGCTGAAGATGGACTTTCCACATGCCTTCAATGTGGAAAGAGTTTCAAACATAAAGGAAACCTTAAGAATCACATGAAAACTCACACCAGAAAGAAGCCAAAAGCCTAATACCAGAGCATTTGGTGGTGCTAATGCACTGAAAATGTTTTCTTTCTCTGCTTTCTATCAGCTTGAAACAGTCTGTCCTTCGACATCAATAAGGCATTTTTTCCCACAGAACTGCCGCTGGCTGGATATTTATATTTTCTCTTTTTCTGGTCATTCTCTGTAAACCCCAGAGATTTCTGTGCATGAAAATCCCAGTAGATGAACAGTTGTACGTAATAATGTGGTTGTGAGTGGATAAATAAAGCCTTATATAAAACTGACTTGACAGCTACATTTTTTTTCTCATCGGGCAGTCCTTACTGTCAAGTTACGGTTTCTGTGTGCACACACCTGAAGCATTCATATAAAGTTGCTGATCACACAGCTTTTAAGAGTTCTGAATCGAGTTTTTGTTTGCTGCTTATTGTGCTTAAATGGTTAAATACACACAAAGTTATGACAAAATGACTGCCTTGGCAAGTATTACGTAAACTCTTTTGTCTTAAGTGAACACAAAACAGTTATGAGAAAATCTGATCTTTGTCATTATATCGCATCTGTGCATTAAAGAGATAGTTCACCCAAAAATGAAAAATGTCATTCCCACCCTCATGTCGCTCCAAACCTGTAAGACGTTCATCTTCGGAACACAAATTAAGATATTTTTGATGAAATCCATGAGCTATCTGGCCTCTGATAGACTGCAACACAATTACCACTTTCAAGACCCAGAAAGATTGTAAAGACATTGTTAAAATAGTCCATGTGACTACAGTGGTTCAACTCTAATGTTATGAAGCCACAAGAATATTTTTTGTGCACAAAAACAAACAAAAATAACGACTTTATTCAACAATGTCCTTCTCTTCCATGTCGGTCTCCTACGCAGTTGATGTAGTAAACACAGTGCAGCACTTCCGGGTTCTACGTTGGAACGCTGGCTCATTTTTGGCCAATGCTGTTCACAGTGCATGCGTGTGATGTTGACACAGAAGCTGGCCAATAATGAGCCGCCGTTGTGACGTAGAACCTGGAGGCACTGCACTGTGTTTACTACGTCAACTGCGTAAGAGACTGACATGGAAGAGAAGAAATTGTTTAATCTGAAAATTGTGAGTAAAGTCGTTATTTTTGTTTGTTTGGAGGGACTGAAAGCTCTCAGATTTCAACAAAAAGATCTTCATTTGTGTTCCGAAGCTGAAAAGTCTTATGGGTTTGGAACGACTTGAGGGTGAGTAATTAATTACATAATTTAAATTTTTGGGTGAACTAACATTTTGAGGAACAGCAGACTAATATAGCTCTTGCCATCTGTGTCACTCACTGCTCTTGACTGAATGACTTTTGTACCTTTAATAAAAATCGGTGTATATTTATTTCATACAGTGAATGACTATACAGTGTTTCATTTTAAGTATTTCTGATAGACCTATCTGATCATTTTCAAGCATTGTTTGAATTTGTCTTTGTTTTATAATTTCTCCTATTACTCGTAATTAGTTACTTGTCTTTAGTGAGCTTGGTAACACTTTACAATACAAGGTTCATTTGTTAACGTTAGATATCGTATTAACTAACATGAACTAACTATAAGCTATACATTTGTTACTGTAATTTATGTTAACGTTAGTTAAAAAATACAGCAGTTCATTGTTTGGTCATGTTAGTTCACAGTGCATTAACAAATGTTAACAAATACAACTCTTGATTTTAATAATGTATTAGTAAATGTTGAAATTAATATTAACAAAGATTAATAAATGCTGTAGAAGTATTGATCATTATTAGTTCATGTTAACTAATGAACCTTATTGTAAAGTGTTACCATAGGCTTTTTACATATGTTAGGCTAGTGTTAGTTGCTCTGATATTCAAATTGTTGAGCATTATGAAATTTCAGTGGTATTTGAAATTTTGATATTATAGCAACTGTATTTAAAGCAAAAAATAACTGTATTGTGATGTATTGTTACCTTGAAATATAATTACTAATATATTTTGATATAAGATTTCAATCATATCGTCCACCCCTACTTAACCCTTTAATAAAAATGTGGTGTATGTTGCTAAATGTCCTTAAAGGTGCAGTAAGTGGTATTTTAACTACATTGTTGGACATTGGGTTGATTTCAAATATCAACAAACAAACACACCCCTCTCTTCATTGCTCCTCCTCCAAAACTCACACTCCAATACAAAGCACCCTGCTCCGAGTCAGACTCGAACCACTATCTGATCGCTGCTGGCAAATGAGGCGAATGCACTACCAATGACGCTAAACACCTCATTCTCTAGCAATCGTCAGTGCGCAGAGGTTTAACTACAGAACTCTCACTATCTGGCCTCTGTTACACAAGCAATGCGAGTGGATGTCTGTTTATCACAGCCGACGCGCAACAAAATGCTTCACGAAAAATAAAGCGCAGTTGATGAACGAACAAGGAAGCACGAAAAAAGAACATAGAGTACACAAGAGTAAATACAAAGTGTTTGTTGTTAGTCGCAAACAGCACAGCAGCTCCAGACAATCAAAACCCAGTGTACTCATATGAGAAGCGGGATCAAAGCAGTTTTCAGGCCTTCCCTCTTAGCTCTCTCCAGTGCTGGAAAGCTTTTCTAATATAACCGGGTCCTAAAGCACTTGCCCAGGCATAAACCTTTATTCCAGTGATATTCTTTTGAGTTGTTTTTTATTGTCACATTTCTCGTTCTGCAGTTTTTTGTTTTTTTTCTTATTTTCAAATCTCCCTCTTGCTCGTTCTCTCTCCTCGACTGTCGTATGCCTCCTGATGTTGATTGGTTAGACGTTTGTTGTTGGACTCGGCCTGACTAACTTCCAAACAGTGTATTTGAAATATCACTGAGTCCCCCTTTAAGCTTGCGCTCAAATAGACTTGGTGTCTAGGCGGTACTTGAGCACTTGGATTTAATTGGAGGTGGTACCTGACTTACAAATTGAGAACCACTGGCTTAAAATCATAACATCATTAAAATAACAAATAAACTGAATCTGACAGAGAACATACCTACTAAATACAAGGGGTGTAACGGTACACAGAAGTCACGGTTTGGTACATACCTCAGTTTTGGGGTCTACATGGTACTGTCTTTCAGAATATTTCATCATGTCATCACGATTATGATCTGAAGTAAGGCTGAATCAGTGTCCTTATTTGCACATTTATATTCATTTGAAGGAGACTTAATATGTGTGCAAACACGGTGCTGGTTAATGTTTAGAGCACTAGATTATTTGAAATATGTCTATAAAATATAATTGAAAAATTTCAATCCGTATATGATCTATGATCCACGTGACAAGTGTTAAAGTTATTGCGTCGCTCTGTGCAGAAAAGGTAGTTGTTAAAGGGATAGCTCACCCAAAAATTAAAATGTCATCATTTACTTCCGCTCCATTTTTTAGTGAACTAACCCTTTAAGTTTAGGTATTAGGTAGGATTATGGGATGTAGAATGTGGACATGCAGAATAAGGCATTAATATCTGCTTTATAAGTACTAATAAACAGCCAATATCCTAGTAATATGCATGCTAATAAGCAACTAGTTAAAGGGTTAGTTCACCCAAAAATGAAAATTCTGTCATTTATTACTTGCCTTCATGCCGTTCCACACCCGTAAGACCTTCGTTGATCTTCGGAACAAAAATTAAGATATTTTAGTTGAAATCCGATGGCTCAGTGAGGCCTGGATAGGGAGCAATGACATTTCCTCTCTCAAGATCCATAAAGGTACAAAAAACATATTTAAATCAGTTCATGTGAGTACAGTGGTTCAATATTAATATTATAAAGTGACGAGAATATTTTTGGTGCGCCAGAAAAAAACAAAATAACGACTTGTATAGTGTCTATAGTGACTTATTCAAAACACAGCTTCAGGAAGCATTGGAGCATTATGAATCAGTTTGTCGAATCAGCTGCTCGGAGCGCCAAAGTCACGTGATTTCAGCCGTTTGGCAGTTTGACACGCGATCCGAATCAGGATTCGATACGCTGATTCATTATGCTTTAATGCTTCCTGAAGCAGTGTTTTGAAATCGGCCATCACTACACAAGTCGTTATTTTGTTTTTTTTGGCGCATCAAAAATATTCTCGTCGCTTTATAATATTAATATTGAACCACTGTACTCACATGAACTGATTTAAATATGTTTTTAGTACCTTTATGGATCTTGAAAGAGGAAATGTCATTGCTCCCTATGCAGGCCTCACTGAGCCAACTAAAATATCTTAATTTGTGTTCCGAAGATTAACGAAGGTCTTACGGGTGTGGAACGGCATGAGGGTAAGTAATAAATTACAGAATTTTCATTTTTAGGTGAACTAACCCGTTAGTTTAGGGTCCAATTCTCACTATTAAAGTGTTACCGGACAAAGGAACAAATCCACAATGATAGGTTTCTTTTCTTTTATTTTGAACAGACAGTAGTGCAAATCAAAGTTTGTTCCACCTAGTAGTGTTTAATCCCCTAGATTACAGCCTCCTGCAGTGTATTAAGCACTAAGCCGTAAACAGAACGCACTCTTGGATTTTTTTTATTTTATTTTATTTTATTTTTTGTTGCAGGGCTGATAAAAAACAAAGGTATTTGGTCACAATCAGCTACAAAACTGAAAAACATCTCGTGTTATAAAAGTACAAAATAAATAGAATGAGAAATAAAACTTGTGCATTAGGAGTGTTACAATTTGCTCCACATAAACTATATTTAAACATTCAAAGCTTGAGCCCAACGTCCTATACTTAATGTTTTTGCCTTTCGCGCACAGTTGAGTGTGTGAGCATTTTAAAGTATTCTCTTTTGTCCGTGAGCGCAGAAAGACACATTTGATACATGCATCTAGTGGACTTTGCTTTCAAGCACTCAAGTCGTCTGCAAATGCACATTCTTCTTCTGCTCTTTTTCCTTTTGTGGCAGTTAGCAAACATTTGTATTACCGCGTGCCCCCTTCTGAATTGGAGCATGGATCGCCCGTGACTGACTGTATTCGTCGTCTGATTGCATGCACCGAACCGCGACGTTCGGGACGAATAGATGTACTGTTACACCCCTACTATATACACATCTAAAATACCTATTACATTTCATGTGAGTACTCTAGCAGATTTTTCAGAATGACACACACACACACAAAAAAGTTACTTTGAGATCTTTTGCTAATTTATCTTTAATTAGGCTTCTCTTTTTTGGTATTTCTTTTTTCACTTTTCCTGAACTGATTTTTAACCATTGAATGTTAATTGTAGGTCTGATGGAAGTGAAAGAGGAAATTCAAGAACTGAATGAAGTGGAGGAAAATCGCAAATTCCAGACACCTGAAGAAAAACCTTTTAGTAACTTGCAGTCTGAAAAATTCTCAGAAAAAGGACACCTTACGGGTCACATAAAAAATTGTCCCGGAAAGAAGCCTATAACGTGCCATCAGTGTGGAAAGAATTTCAAACAAAAAGGACACCTCAATATTCACATGAGAAGTCACACCGGAGAGAAGCCTTTCGAATGCCCTCAGTGTGGAAAGAGGTTTATTCATAAAGGACACCTTAACGAACACATACGAATTCACACTGGAGAGAAGCCGTTCACATGCCATCAGTGTGGAAAGAGTTTCACACATCAAGCAAGCCTTACATGGCACATGACAAATCACACAGATGAAGACCTTTCCACGTGTCAGCAGTGTGGGGAGAGGTTCCCAAATGCAAGAATACTTAAAGTTCACACAAGAATTCACATTGAAGAGAGCCCTTTAACTTGCCTTCAGTGTGGAAAAAGTTTCACAGATCAAGAAAAACTTAAGTGTCACATGGGAATCCACACTAAAAAGAAACCTTTCACATGCAATGAATGTGGTAAGAATTTCATTCATAGAGGACACCTTAATGATCATTTAAGAATTCACACCGGAGAGAAGCCATTCACATGCCATCTGTGTGGAAAGAGTTTTAATCATAAAGGATACTTGAGTGTTCACCTAAGAATTCACACTGGAGAAAAGCCATATTCATGTCATCAGTGTGGAAAGAGTTTCATTCACAAAGGACACCTAAATGAACACATGAGAATTCACACTGGAGAGAAGCCGTATACGTGCCACCAATGTGGGAAGAGTTTTAGTTATAAAGGATACTTGAAAGTTCACCAAAGTATTCACTCTGTAAACAAGCTGCATGCATGCCATGAGTGTGGGAAGGGTTTCATTCATAGAGGACACCTTAATGAACACATGAGAATTCACACTGGAGAGAAGCCTTTCATATGCCATCAGTGTGGACAGGGTTTCACACATAAAGGTAGCCTGACATGGCACATTAAAATTCACACTAAAGATGGACTTTCCACATGCCATCAAAGTGGGAAGAATTTTATAAATGAAAGAAAGCATAAGCGTCGCACAACAAGTCACTCTGTAGACAAGCCGTATGCATGCCATGAGTGTGGAAAGAGTTTCATTCATAGAGGACACCTTAATGAACACATGAGAATTCACACTGGAGAGAAGCCATATACATGTCCTCAGTGTGGACAGAGTTTCAGACATAAAGGAAACCTGACGTGGCATATGAGAACTCGCACTGAAGATGGACTTTCCAAATGCCATCAGAGTGGGAAGAAACCTTAAGAATCACACAAGATTTCACACTGGAGAGAAGCCTAACACATGCCCTCAATGTGGAAAGAGTTTCAAACACAAAGGACATCTTAAAAATCACATAAGAACTAGCAACAGAGAGTTATTTTTACATGGTGTTTTTTAACAAGAGTTATTGTTATATAAAGGACAAATGATTGGCACATTTGCTTTGATGCATCCTGACAGCCTCACATGTGGTAAACATGATGTAAAGGCTGATGGACACCAAGCTGTCTTCAAAGAACTAGCAGCGACAAAAAACGATGGTGTTGTCGCCTCACGTCAACTGCGTCCGGACCAAAAGGCTGCCTGTGAACATACAGCACAGACTACAGCCAACCACAAACTAGCATGTGCGTTTTGCGCCTGTGTGTAAAGGCAATTATTAAAGGATTAGTTCACTTTCAAAATGAAAATTACGCAACCTTTACTCACCCTCAAGCCATCCTAGGTGTATATGACTTTCTTCTTTCAGATAAACACAATCGGAGAAATTTTAATATATACACATCCAAGCTTTATAATGGCAGTGAATGGTATCCATGAGTATGAGCTGAAGAAAGTGCCACTAAAATATCTAGCTTCCGCCAGACCGCCTTCTGTATTCAATGTAAGAAGAAAGTATAAAACTCTTGCAGTTCACAAAGCTTACGCTATGTCCTATGCCTTACCTATTCAACTTATGGAAAAAGCTTAACTGACATGACGCAAGTTTACACTTTCTTCGTAACTTCAATATGGATGGCAGTCTGGCGGAAGCTAGATATTTTACTTCATAACTTGTTTAAATATGGATTTTTTTTTTTACACAAACGTATTGCTTCACTTCAGAAGGCCTTTATCAACCCCAGGAGCCGTGTGGAGTACACGTTTATGATGGATGGATGTGGATGGATGCACTTTCTTCAGCTCATACTCGTTGGTCCCGTTCACTGCCATTATAAAGCTTGGATGAGTCAGGATATTTATTAATATTTCTCTGATTATGTTCATCAGAAAGAAGAAAGTCATATACCTAGGATGGCTTGAGGGTGAGTAAAACTTGGGCTAATTTTCATTTGAAAGTGAACTAATCCTTTAAGGTTATTGCATGTGTAGCCTATATTCGTCATTCAAAAGGAGAAACTAACAAGGATATACGAGGTATACGCAGATATATACGAAACGTAAACAAAGCAGCGCTTGCTTACCATTTTGAATATGTTATGTTGATAACTTTCTTCATTTTTAGTGGCTCATGTTATGAAAATATTCTCGTTTTGGAATTCTCAGGTAGGATAACATAACATTAAACGAGCCTTCTCTCTGTGCTGTCTTGACTGACTTGGTCTCTTTCATCACTTTTCTGTTAATTCTCATACACTGACTCGCTAACATCCAATCAGAGTTCCCTCTCTCGCCAACGGCCCAGACACCAATTCAACTGCCGCTAACGTGAGCCGACGAGAGCCAATGTGTGGAACACGGCAAAAACTATAGATAGATGCTCGCTGACAGCCCGACAACCGTCAGCTTGGTGTGTCCTGGCCTTCAAACATGGCATAACGGCTGATTTTGCCTTCTAAAGTACAATTGCAGTGAAAAAATATAGGACATACACTAGGTTCTAAAAGGGGATTTTCTAAGTGCTGCCATGGAAGAACCATTTTTGAAACTTTCATTGAACAATTCTTAAAAGAACCATGTTTTTTCTTTAGTGTGAAGAACATTTTAAAAAATAATGAACGCTTTTCCACTATAAACAACCTTTTGGATAATGGAAAGGTTCTATAGACGTTAAAGGTTCTTCATGTAACCATAGATACCAATAAAGAACCTTAATTTTTAAGAGTGTAATATCATGTAGAATACCAAATATGAGCCCAAATGACCATCAGTGATTTCACAGTATGAACTTCAGCATCACTGCAGCATACTGGCCTGGGTTTTGTGATGAGGATAATGCAAATAAAAATATTGCAATGCTGACAAATATGTATTTGCATTTATTTTGATTAATGTAACTTTTACAATCAAAAACTATGAAGTCTGATTCATATGAAATATTATTTGTGTGATCAAGTGTTTTAACCAATAAATATGCAAATGCATATGTATTCTCTACAAAGAAATGTATTCATAATACATTTATTTAATATTTCAAATATTAGATTGTTAGATCCACCGAGCTTCTCATCCATTATTAAAACGGACAGAGTAAAGAACTGGAAAATGCTTTTGGCTGTTGTGTAACAGTAATTTCACCTATTACACAAACTCACATGTCAAGGTTGAATCTAGTTATTCATTTTTTAGCTACTTGTTGACGGTTTTCAATTCTATCGTGACGCTTCTATAATGCATCTGTATCCAGTATAGCAATGTTCCCATAACAGAGATGTAAAGTGCTGTTTCTCTGGCATTTTCAATGGTTCATAAAATATAATACCAAGGCTTGGCTTGATACACAGTCTAATGTTCTAACGAAATCCAAATCTAAAATATATTTTACTGTACCAATTTTATAGACTTTATACATCCTGTCTGAGCCAATGCAGATGAAAGGGCAAAGTTATTTCAGCACGAAGCAGATCCACAAATGCACAGAAAGCCATCAAACGAATGCCATGCAGACAGTGTTGTGTGACATGATATATATGACAAAACATATTTGGAAATATTTTTTTTATTTGAAAATCTCGTTTTATTTATTTATGAATTTAATTAATTTTATGTGAAACTCTACAATTATTTGTGGATCTTAATTTAATTGGAATAATGGAACAAACCTAACCCCATACACATCTCATATGGTGAAGACAGAAGCTTAAACGTTCATGCTTGATGTGTGAGAACCTGTGAGGTTTGTTCTTGTGCGTGACGCAAACACAATTTTCCTTGTTTAATGTATGTGATGGGCTTTATGCAGTTTATATGATGATAATAAATATATAAAAATAATTTATATAAATTTATGCAACAATCTCACTTGCAGAAAAACAGATTCAGTATTCCTCACAAAGATTAAGCATGTACAGTCAGTGAAATAAAACCACTGAATATGTAAATCTGCAGTCAGTATTTTTTTTTACCAGTTTCAACTGTACAAATAAATGTAAATGACTTAAATGTCTTGAGCTAAATGTCATGTTTCTTTATGAGTGTGGTGGAATTCATAGATATCTAGACGTAAAAATGGTTTTGAAAAACTTTTCTACTATTTCTACTATTTCAACAAAGGTTTGAAATTAAAATGTCATGCAATGTAACCAACTTACATTGAAAACTTCATTTTTTTAAAGCATGTAAATATATAGCCTATATATATATATCGTTAAGGACTTTTTATATAAAATATCATGAATTATTAGATATTACATAAATAATTTTTACACAAATATCAATATAGCTGCAAGCAGGCTCCAAGCACCAATAGCCCACATAGGTGATTCAATTGCCATTTATCTTTCCAGATATGTGTTTGAACTGCAAAGTCAACAGTCTGGAATCTCCACTGATACTGTGATATGATTTTGATGAAACAGCTTGTAAAATACTTGCTAGTTTCAAAAACAACAACTGACCTTAAAAAGGAAATCAGGAAAAAAATCAGGCATGCAATTTAATAGAAAAAAAAAGAAAGATTTATCTTATCCAGTTGCTCCCTCTAGTGGTCAACATAAGTATTATAGCCCTCAACTGTCAATTAACGTTGAGAAAATGCAGAAATTTGTTGCTGGGGCATGTTTGTTGATTTGATATTTGATTTTGTTGTTGTTGTTGTTGTTGTTGAGTGATGTTTAAGGAACATGTTAGCATGTGTACCATAGATGTTATTTTACCAAATGTTTAGCGAAATTGAATGACTTAAAAAATGACTTAAACTTCATGAGTCTCCACAGATTGTCTGGCTTTCTACTTGTATCAAGTAAAGATCAATTTGTGCAAATGGGCATCACCAGACCCCTTATAGTGCCATCTTGTGGTCTATTTTCACTTTCAATTCAGTTCACATATGAGTATATCCATTTTTGTCACAGTATGCCCTTCAGCCATGTCTTTTGAAGTTTTCAAGTCATGTATATGTAAGCACATCCACCAAAGAAGATGCATACCAATTTTTAACTTCATGGATCATACCGCTGCAGAGTAGTGCACTATAGTTTAAAAAAATGGTAATAAAATATAACAAGAACTCAAGAGTTAAACTGTGTCAGAAAAATGTAATCTTAATTATGTCAGATAACACTTTAACAAAACATGGTCAGGTCAAAGTGTCTGAATAATTTTTGGTCCCAAATTTTTATCAGTTGTACTGGTAGTCCACTGTATGAATAAGTTGTGGGTATAATATGTCACAGTTTACCTTATTTTGCTATCCTCACTTACATAAATTAACTATAGTGTCCTGCACCCACTAGTAAAAATGTATATCTAGTGTCTGAATAATTTTTGGTTTGACTGTAGGTCAACTCATAAAAATGGCCGTTACCTGACCAATTTATTAACTTATATTCTCACTTATAAGTACTAAATATAAATATAAATAATAAATATTGGTTTATTTTAGCTTCTGTTCCTTCATTAAAAGATGTTTTTAAAAATCCTCCTATGTTTACTGACAAGAGATATAAAAATTTGACAGATATGTTGGTGAGGTGCAGTGCTGCCAAGTCCGTGGTTTTCCTATGGAATTGGGCTACTTTAACACTGTTGTCGTGGGTTGTTTTTCATGTCCGTGGGTTGAAGCGACCCCAAATAACATGATATTTAGACCCTGGAATGCAAATTTTACCAGTATTTTATGTACAAAGGTGTTTTCCATGTCGCAATTGTACATTGTGTACCTTCATATTACAATGCAAAAATGTCATGTCATTCTTCGCTTAGGGGTAAAATGAAGTTTGAAATATGTGACCAGCGATATACTGTTAGTGAACATCTGATGCCACCCTCACTGCTGAAAGCACCGGTTAGATGAATATATAAATATGTACTGCATGCTCTCCTCTCAATAACAAAATAAACACACAACAATATTGAGAAAACAGCAAGCATTTTTTTTAAATAAAGCATAAGAAAAGCATCTGATCATAGCATGTGGATATGTTTGCACGAGCTCTGCAATTCGGCACTTCAGTAAAGTCACATCACTTATTTATATATCACTTTATACAATTGATTGCTTAAAATGAAGCAGCTTTACCATATTAAACATGAAAACCAGTGTCAGTGTCTCATTTCATCAGAAGAACAACTTTATTATATAGCTCTCCAGAGTGTTTATGCTTTTACTCACAGATGTCTGACCTCGACGGACTGAACAGGAGAAATGAACGGAAAAGATTTCAGCATGAAAGAAGGAGGAGCCTCCACACACATGTAAGGGTGGAACTCCTACAGGGGTTCAGGCTGTAAGGTTTGCCAAGCGACTAAAGAAACTTTATCAGCAAGATGGTAGAAAACTGTACATTTCTTGTCTATTACCACCCACTGCAACTTATACCAACGACGGAAATAAGCGCAGTTACAATAGCAAAATATGTGGGAGAGCTTTGCTATAGTGTGACAATATTGTATTGCAATAGGGAGCACCTTAATGTTAATACTAAAACAAAACTAGTTAGCACATCATTTGTAATAGAAAGGGTTTAATGACAATATCTGATTATGGTTACACTTAAAATAATTACAAAATAGATGTATGAGATGATAAAATCATATACCATTAATCGTATACAGCATGTATGTAAAAAGTTACCTGAGAGAGAGAAAGAGAAAGAGAGAGAGAGAAAGAGGGCCAGAGAGTGCCCAAGAAAAGCCAAGAATCCAAGAAAGAAGAGCATAGAAAAGAGAGCAGAGCATAGAAAAAGAGAGCAGAGCATAGAAAAAGAGACAGAGCAATAGTTACAATCTTCTTTTATCCCTTCCTTGACCAAAACCCAAATGTGAGACATTCAAACTGACCAATCAGAAGATTAAAACTTCCCCCACTGTACTAAGGGTGTGACCATTTGTAGACCCCCGATGTACACACATCTTGGCCTACAGGGCTTGATCACTATCAACACCTTTGAGCCTTCCAAATGGCCCTTGTAGCAAGAGAGAGGGGGTTGAAACAGTAAAGCAAATGTCTTTGTTCATTTTAAAATATCTTTAGATATTTTCAATTCTTACACACACCCACCTATAACGTAATCGGAACGGACCAATGGTAGCACAAAGGTGTTTACCAGCCGTAGCAAACTTTTCCAGAAAGTTTGTTTTGGCAAGCTGTTTCGAACTCCCAAAATTAACTCCAAATGAAGTTAATTTTGTCCTTATTTTGTTCAAAAATCACGTCACATCAGTTCGTTCTTCGATTCTGCTTGAAGTATATCAGGGCCTTAAAGGGTTAGTTCACCCAAAAATTAAAATTCAGTCATTAATTACTCACCCTCATGACATTCCACACCTGCAAGACCTCTGTTCATTTTCAGAACACAAATTAAGATATAAAAAATTTGATGGCTCAGTGAGGCCTGCATTGCTGCATTTTCAATGCCCAGAAAGGTACTAAATACATATTTAAAACAGTTTGTGTGACTATAGTGGTTCCCCCTTAATATTATAAAGTGACGAGAATACTTTTGTGCACAAAAAAAAAAAAAACTTTATTCAACAATATCTAGTGATGGGCGATTTCAAAACACTGCTTCATGAAGCGTCGAAGCTTTACAAATCTTTTGTTTCGCCTATCAAACTGCTGAAGTCACGTGAACTATTGAAATTTCGAAACACTTATGACTTAACGAAGCCTCGTTTACTGAAATCACGTGATTTTGGCGCTCCGAACCACTGATTCGAAATAAAAGATTCGTAAAGCTTCGAAGCTTCATGAAGCAGTGTTTTGAGATCACCCATCTCTAGATAATGTTGAATAAAATCGTTATTTTGAGTGACGTTCATCAGGCAGATGAGAAAATGGATAAAAAGACCAAAAAAGCAATGAAGAAAAACTAGAGGGTGAAGTTTGCGCTGTCTTCTCCAGTTGATGTGATGGATTCGTCGACTACAGCTCCTGCTGACAGCGGCAAATTGCCCAACTCTTCAAGCAAAAGCAGATTTCAATTTCTGCACCGCTTTTTTGGCAAAATACGGTCATTCTGTCTGCCAAGCAAGTATTTGTCTTCTAAACAGAAGAACAGCAACACCAAGACTGAGGCTTCTCCCTCAGCTGCAGTCGACAGATCATCTGAGGAGCATCGAGAAGCTGATCTGCTGGCTGCAACTCAGGAGACTGAACCCATCACATGTAACATATAAAGCAGTTCTCCATATTTTCTACCTGATCTTTTCTTAATGCACAATGCTTCATTTGACTTGTTAAAGGCTGTAAAATTCAGATATATTTCTTTACTATGAACATTGTTTTTAAAGCAGGCAAACAGTATGAACAATTCCTTGTATTATTATTTCTTCCCAGCAGTTGTTGAAAAGATAAAACTGTCTCCCAGCTTTGATGGTTCTTTCACATCCATAGACACATCTTCTGATGAAGAGACTCAGGAGACAAAACCTTTCGCAGGTGATAGAATGATAAAATCAGAGCTTATTCAGAGCTTACAAGTAGTAAATGCTAATTTATCATTTCTGCTGTTTATTAAAATGTTTTAATACCGGATTATATTTAATGAAGCATTTAAAATCCAGACTGGAGCTCTAGTCTAAAGAATTTAAAAACAGCTTACATGCTGTATTGATTTATAATATCATCTATTTTAGAAAGTCTTTCTCGAGACTTGCAGTTGATGTTTGACTAAAACTGCATCATTTCTCTTTTCACAGATGTGCTGCTGTTGATCTTGATTGGTGAGTAAAAGGACTGAGTTTTGTGATGCTTCAGGTTATTGAATCCCTAACCTGCACAATATTAGGTAACATATGCATGATGTTTCCTTAGCCTTCAAGAAATTATGGACAGTTTAGGAAGCGAGCCGCATGGAGATACCCAGACTTCAGCACCGCTGTGGGTCAGTGATTTGCTCAGACAGAAAGCAGCGACTGAACAGGACAGTGAGACACAGGGTGATGATGCTGACCAAGCTCCTTTGGGGTGAAGACGTTTTTGAATGTTAAAAGTCTGGACATACCTGCCTATGCTTTATGACAACTATTTTCCAAATTTTATAACAATAGTGAGGTTATCAAATCTGTGCAAGTACACAATCAGACAGAAGTAAACTATTTGCTGTGAATGTGTGAGACTTCCAGTTCGTTAGATAAATAACTAGAGGAATAACCAAGGTCTGTGAATGGTAAAAACTTTTTGTGCAACAGTTCAGTGTGTTTATGATTATTATAATAAATTAGTTTGCAACATCAAGCAGCATATTGAACCCTTTTTTTTAACAGCTAAAATAACTGGAAGCGAATGACACTGGAAGCCACACACATTTAAGTTAAAATGGTCCCACATGCTCTTACAATAAAAATATGGTGGATAGGAATTATTTAGGAACCACAAAATACACAAATGAAAACTCTTTTTTGTCTAGATACTGACTCGGCTTGCTCTGCTCATTCTGAGGTGCATGCTGGGATGCTTTTGTCAACACTTGTTGGCTGCTTAAACTGGTCCAAATCATAGATTTAAAATGATTACGGTAACACTTTACTTGAAGGGGTATGCATAAGACTGACATGACGCCTTCATAATCATGACATGGCACATGAATCATGAATATGAGGGAGGTTTTATGCATGTTGTTGACAACTGTCATTATAATAATGTCATGAATATTTTTCTGGTCACTTTTTTTTCAGTTTCAAATTGAACTTGTCATTAAAATGTCACTAAGTGTTAATACTCTGTCAAATAATTTTATAACAGCATCATGAATAGTTTTCATTTAATAATGTTTTTTTTTTTTTTTTTTTTAAGTTTCCTCCAATAGAAGGTCAGATAATAGACAATTTCAAATTTCTTAAAAAAGATGACACTGTTATAAAATAATGGTAACACTTTATTTGAGGGTCTTTTAACTAGTTGCTTATTACTATTAGCATGCATACTACTAGAATATTGGCTATTTATTAGTACTTATTAAGCACATATTAATGCTTTATTCTGCATGACCTTATTCTACATTCTTAATCCTACCCAATACATAAACTTAACAATTAACTATTAATAAGCAGTAAATTAGTCAAGTCAAGTCACCTTTATTTATAAAGCGCTTTTTACAATGCAGATTGTGTCAAAGCAGCTTTACAGTGATAACTGGTATATAATTTTGGCTGCACAGCAGCTCTTAAAGAAAATGGTGTCAGTATCCATCTTAAGTAAATTCAGTATTGATTCATTCCGATGAAATTCTAGAGTACAGCTGTTACAGTACAGAGGGGATCAGAGAAACAGGTAAAGGTTAATGATGTATATTGAAACAACCAGAGCAGTGCAGGTGAGTGAAGCCAGATAGAGTACGTGATAGTGGGTGACTGGAATACTGATAGTTGTTTCTTCTAGGATTCTTGGATGGAGGATGATCTTGGGAGCTGAAGACACACTGAGACACTCACAGAAGACAGGAGAACACGGAGGATCTAGGAGACACACTGGAGACAGGTAAGTAGTCGTTTGAGGAGTCCGTAAGGTAAGCATTCAGGTAAGTTTGCGTTAACGAGACCGGACAATGACTGTGTGGCTGTGAGTGTCTTTCCTAGTGCTGCTGATTGGGATGGTGATGAGTGTCAGCTGTGCGTGATCAGTACTCTGGTGAGGGAGTGCGTCGTGATTGGGTGAATGTTGAGCCTGGGGTGTCTGTAACATTACTCAGCTTTCTCCAGGGTAGGCACATCTGAATATCTCTAGTGGATAACCAGACCTTATCTCCAGGTTGATATACAGGTGCTTGAGAACGACGAAGATCGGCTGTTAATTTGCCTCTCCTGAGGGCCCGTTGAAGTTCAAGATGAGCTGAGTCCCAGACCCTCTCGCTCTCCCGGAACCAGTAATCCACTGCCGGGACATCTGACGGTTCCCCGTCCCAGGGGAACAGTGGGGGCTGATAGCCGAGTACGCACTGGAAAGGGGTGAGACCAGTGGTGGGTTGACGGAGGGAGTTCTGGGCGTACTCGGCCCAGCCCAGGAACTGGCTCCAGGAGTCCTGGTGGCCATGACAGAAGGTACGCAGGAAACGGCCAATCTCCTGTATCTTCCGCTCCATCTGCCCGTTCGTCTGGGGATGGTATCCAGAGGAGAGGCTAATGGTCACATCTAGGAGCTTGAAGAACGCCTTCCAGACACGGGATGTGAATTGAGGTCCTCTGTCAGATACAATATTCTCGGGCAATCCATAGTATCTGAATACGTGATTGAAAATAAACTCTGCTGTGTCCATAGCCGTTGGAAGTACTTGGAGTGGAATTAACCGACAGGACTTCGAGAACCGGTCCATCACAACCATTACGCACGTGTGTCCATTGGAGACTGGGAGATCCGTGATGAAATCCACTCCTAGATGTGACCACGGGCGAGTTCGAACGGGCAGAGGTTGTAGTTTCCCGGAGGGAAGATGATGAGGGCTCTTGGCTATGGCACATTCCCTGCACCCCTTTACGTACCTCCTGACATCCGATGCCATGTTGGGCCACCAGAAGCGTTGTTTTAACAACGAGAGGGTTTCATTGACCCCTGGGTGGCCAGTGCCCAGTGACGAATGTGAGGAGTGAATGAGGGGAATGCGTCGTGTCCGTGGGATGTAGAGCAAACCTTGGGGGCAACCCGGCGGGGTGTTGGTGGAGGCATTGGACTCGGGCAGTGTCTCTTCAGACCAGGTTATGGGACTTACAATGAGATTCTCTGGAAGAATGGGCTCTGGATCTTCAGTGTTCTCCTAGGGACTATAGATACGTGACAGAGCATCAGCTTTTACATTCTTGGAACCAGGACGATAGGAAATGGTAAAATTGAATCAAGTAAAGAACAGGGCCCATCTGGCTTGACGTGGGTTCAATCTTTTAGCATCACGCAGGTATTTCAAGTTTTTATGGTCAGTTATACCCAGAAATGGATGACAGGCTCCTTCGAGCCAATGCCTCCACTCCTCCAGGTCGAGCTTGATGGCGATTGAAAACATTGTACGTTTTCTGCAACATCTGCAAAAATGTTTGCACTTAAAATGTTTGAAACAAGGAGACGCCGGGCAGCCGCTCGAAGATCTTGCCTTTGGAGAAAACTGATTTTGTACTCTAAAACTGTAAGTACGAATTGCTAAAATTAACATTAGCCCTGAATGATTGCACTATAATATTAATAAATGCTGACCAATACTTAATTATATTACATGTTTTCTTACTGAAATGATATATTTGTGTAAAAAAAGCAAAATGTAAATTTAATTGTCATGACATTTTATGCATGAATAGTACACACATGCAGCCAATGTGAATACATCAATTTTCAGTTAAAAAATGAATTAAATATAATTATTTTAATTCATGCATTAACTGACAACAAGATGAACATAAACAAAAATGAGTAAACAAATGAATAAAACAAATAAATACAAGTCAACAACACATGAAACAAATCTTTATTCAAATTTATTATTCTAACAAGCTATATCATATTTACAGGCAGACAACCCCACATCCTACTGCCATCTCAACAGAGCTGTGCCAATACTGCAGCTTTATTTCAATGAAGCAGCTGACCACTGTGCCCACCTTCGCCTGTCTTTGCCATCCATCATGTCCCTCATTGGTGCACTCAGGCTGGAATCTGACCATGGATGGTAGAGGGACATCGAGGTGCTTGTCTTCCTCTCCTGGCTCGCCCATGCAGCATCCTACAGGGTGGTCTCACAGACCTTTGATATCCCCAAGTCCTCTGTGCATGACATTGTGCACAGAGTGAGCCAGGCAATCATGGGAATTTTGAGGAGGGTGATTTGCTTTCCGACCGGAGATGACCTGGAGGCAGTGGGAGCAGGATTTGCACAGCTGGCTGCGTCACCAGCTTTCAGCAGAGCCGTTGGTGCTATAGACGGCTGTCAAGTCCAGATTAAACCTCCAGCAAATAACTCCCACTGCTACTACAACAGGAAGCTGTTTCATTCCATCCAGCTCCAGGCCATCACTGATCACCGGGGGAAATTCCTTGATGTCTTCGTGGGATATCCTGGGTCTGTGCACGATGCCAGGGTCCTGAGGAACAGCCCTGTCTACACTGGCAGCCTTTATCCACCACCAGGCAAGTGCATCCTCGGGGATGGTGGCTATCCTTGCCTGAGTGCACCCATCTGCCTCATCACGCCTTACAGAGAGCCTGTACAGAACCCTGTGCAGGCTCGTTTCAACAACAAGCACTCCCGTGCCCGGAACATCGTAGAGAGAGCTTTTGGGATGCTGAAGACATGGTGGCGCAGTATTTTCTTCAAGGCCTTGTAGCGTCTGCAATCGATCAGAATTTAGCGGGCGCACCATAAACTGTGTTTAAGCCTTAACTCATTGAACTTTGGTTTGTAAATCAACGTTTTGGCTCCGGCCTGGCGGATAGTTACAGACCTCCTGGACACGTTTTATGACTGTGTGATAGATCCCCGAACACCTCCAGTGCGACTTCAAACAATCATGATCAACTCGGATCACATTACCATGGGCCATGTGGCGACACGGCACTCCAAAATCCAACACGCGCACACACAGAGAGACACACACGCACACACGCATAAGGACTTTATATACTAATATGACTATGCCAAAATGTACCTGAGGTGTATGTCTAGTGCATGCATGTTTTCTTAGTGTTTAGACTTAGCTTAAATGACTGTAGTGGTGCTAGTGTCATTTCTAACGATTACTTTTGACTTGAAACTATAACTCCTTTAATATGCTTCCCTTATATGTCGAGTTTGGACTCGCTGTAACATCCTTGCTCTCCTTTATTCACCCATGTATATTTCATTGTGGTAAGATGTATGGTTCTATTTTAATGGTCCCATGAAGAAATTATCCACCGATTTGATAAGCTCATAAATTATGTAGATCAACCCTCGAGACAGGACAAAGAAAGGTTTTGCCCGCCAAAATGGCAACGCTATTATTGGCGGACGATTCCCAGGAGGTGGTCTGGTCTGTTGTCTTTAAAACACAATGACACGCGTCCCTTTGTTGCACAAGTTTTCCTGTCGTCACGACCGCGTCCCCTTCATCACCTGGGAAATGGACCCTTCTTCTTTACGCTCAAGTTAAACCTTTGCTTTGGAAACCCGCTTTTCGGAAAGGACCAATCACGCCAAGCCCCGCGCACTGAAACTCTGCGAACTCCAGCACTCGAGCTGACCAAACTCATGCAAGTAACCTGTTAAGATTCGTTTTAACTGTTTTCTTTGCTGGCTCTCAGAGGTTTATCTGTTTGTAAATTGCCACTGTTCTGATCACTCTCTCTCTTTTCTGCCTTTACTTTCGTTTTGTATATGTATATCTTTTTTGTGCCTATTTAACCGTATAACCTTTGTAGTATTAATTGTACATATTAAATACATTATATCCATGCCAGAATTGTTCTTTACTCATTCAACAAGACCAAATCACTTTAACTTTTTTCGATCGTTTTATGCTTTGATGCTATAATAGGAATTTGTTCTCGTGGCCAGAGAATAACTCCGTTTATAATATTCTATGAGAAGCAACGGTTTGCTGGACGAGCTGGTAGTTTCTCTAAATAATTATTAAACCAGAACTAATCATATATGTAACTGATTATAATTCGTTGTAATTAATTCACCATATGTTTAATTCCCCCGTGGGTCGATATGTGCATCATAATTGATCATAAAGCTTTATGATTTATTATGATTCATATATATAACCCATAAATTGATTAATAACTGTACGTAACCACTACAGCCTTAGAGGTAAACCCTGCCTGAGGTGGTTGCGTGCTGTGCTGTGCTTCACAATCTCGCTCTTCTCAATGGCGACATCGTTGAGGCAGAAAATGAGGAAGACCATGATGACAGGCCCCCGGAACCACACAACTTAGAAGCAAGAGCGGGAGAAGATGTGCGGGACAATCTGGCTGCTGCAGTGTCTGCACCAAACATCCGTGTGCCTGCTCTCCATGAGCACGACTACCTATAAAACATTAAAAAATTACAATTCATGTCAGCATTCTGTTTGTTTACAGCTTCATTTCATGTTAACAATTACATGCTAATTTTTGTTGTAGCTTTATTACTTTTGTGTTGTAGTGGGCTCAACTACTGAACTGGTAAGCAGAAGGTTGCCGGTCGATCTATGCAGCCATCACCACCAGTGTGTCTTTATGCAAGCCACTTTACTCCAGGGGCTTTGTCACTGTAATAAATGCACTGTAAGTTGTTTTGGATAAAAGCATCTGCCAAATGCATAAAAGAAAATAAATTTACTTGAATTTTGTAAAGCCTTTTTAAAGCCTCCCATGCTGGTTTTCCGAAAACTTCTTTGAAATGGTTAATGAAACTTGATAGTGACTGCACGACGGGACTATTCTGAGTCCAGAGTGGTTCAGCCCAGCTGAGTGCTTTACCGTCAAGTTGTTGAATTATGAAGGCGACTTTGGCTCTATCGTCAGGATATACGTGCGGTTGCATCTCCAAAACCAGCGAACATTGCAGGATGAAACCTTTGAAATCCTCCGCCGAGCCAGAGAAGGGCGCCGGTTTGGCCATGGGAAAAATGACTATCCAGTTTTCGAAGGAAACCAGCAGCAGGTGAGGACGTCTTAAACCAGGCATTTTAACTAGCAAGACTTCTTTGTTTATGCGGTTTCAAGTTTTGGTGAACTGCAGGCCACTTGCATACATTCAAAATTAATGCCAACCTTTTCAGCAGTGAACAACAGTCTTGCAAACAAAATGTGTTGATTTGTTCACAAGTTGCATTCAACCTTGCAGCTCTTTATCTGTCCTTCTCTTTCTTCTCTCAGGATGCCCATGAGTTCCTCATGGCTTGACTGTTATTATTATACATGCTCATTCAAATAAATTGTGTAAAGAAGTGTTTTTCATTCTGTCGTTTCAGCTGTGGCTTCCAGAAGAGCTTTCCAGAGGATTTCAACTACCTCTCGCTGGTAATCGGCTCTCAAGCATGTCTAACAGACAGTCTGCAGCAGTACTTGAACGTGAGGGTCAGTGCTAAATTGAATTTATAACATGAACAGGAGCATGTTGTTTTGGTCAAGTCATTTCTGATAGACTGATGTCTTTGCGTTCTTCAGGCATCTTCAATTGATTGTGCGTGCAGCCAATGTTCTGGCCCCAAGGCCTCTGAGACTCTGAAGTTTCTCAGCTTTCCACAGTAAGACACACAGTGTCACACTCTAGCCCTTTGGTTGCCCTAGGCAAGATTGAGTTTTGCGCCCCCCCAAACACAAATGCTACAAAGAATATTCGAGGATATTTACCAAAATAAGTAATAAACTTAAGGAAGAAGGAAGATATACTATAGACCAGCATATAGAGTATAATAGACCAGTAGTGTTTGAGATTAATTAATGAGGAATGTCAATGTTTACTTGGAAACAAGTCACTGAAGTTTTAAATTGTGGTTGAATAAACGGTATTCAAGGGTATTCAATGAAACGTTCAAGGTGATGATGCACAATACTAAGCAAATTTATTTCATTTAACACCTTAATGGCTGAGATGAGAAGATTTACCTCTATACTTGGTTTTCCTTTTATCTTCTTCCTTTCTCCGTTTTCGTCCCTGTGCACCGGAGGGTTTATTAGACCGCTTCATTTTCTTCATCAACTGCGCACTTGCCTAACGTAACGGCAAACCTAGAGGGCGCCCGCGCCAGCGCCCCCAACATATTTGTCGCCCTAGGCAACCGCCTAGTTCGCCTATAGCAATCGCCGGCCCTGCACACAGTTAATCAGTTACTACCTTAGAGAATAACTAAACATGAGTTGATCCATCACTTCTGATCATTTGAATGTCTCTACAGGGTCCTGGTCTTTCTGGTGATGCGCTTTGACATCACGTCGTCTTCCATGTGCAAGCTGAAGGACCGACTGGAGGTTCCTGAGGAGTTGACGCTGTCCTATGTTGAAGGTACGGCCACTGTTTGTTTTATCCAACTGCTGCAAGTAATATTTCAGTGATTGTAGATAGACATGCTGTAACATCTCAATTACTCTTAAAGACAGCTTCAGAAAGATATGTGCCTTTCTTTTTCATAAGTGTTTTCTTATTTGATCTATGATCTTCAACAGAGAGCAGAAAGCAGCCAGTGTCAGCTGAAAGCTCAGCAGGCCGCAGAACATTTCTCCAGAAAATATTTAGGAAATGGAATAAAGTTACACCGCTAACACCACAGGAAAGGCATAGACAGCAATTCATGACAGACAGGCAGACAGACAGACAGACAGACAGATAGATAGATAGATAGATAGATAGATAGATAGATAGATAGATAGATAGATAGATAGATAGATAGCAATTCAGGAACATTTGAAACACAGCTGCATTATCTTATAAGCTTCATGTTTCCTAAACAGGAGGAAGTACAAGCTGTCATCAACACACAGTACAGACTCAGTGGTGTTGTGTCGCATTTGGGAAGCAATTTGTTTAGTGGTAAGAATTTGTTGTACATTTCCAGTTGTCTCATTTGTTCCTTTATTGGCCATGTGTAATTCTAGCCAGTCCCAAATTTATACTGAAGTTTCTCTGTCTTAAAGGACACTACATCAGTCATATTCATAACCCCAGTGAAGATGGATGGCTGCGGTGCAGTGATGATACTGTCAGAAGAAGCAGCTGGTCGGAGGTGTCAACTGACATTGAGACAAACTGCTACTTGTTGTTGTTTTATAATAATAATAATTAATAATAATTTGTTACATTTATATAGAACTTTTCTGGGTACTCAAAGCGCTTTTACATATAGTAGGGGAAATCTCCTCAACCAACATTTTTTATGTCAAAAAGTATTGAATCCAATAATACCTGCTTTGGGATAAAATACTGAACTCCTCCTCGTTGTTTTTGTAGCTGAGCACCGGCTTGTGCATGAGAGTTTTAAAGAAGTGGAAAGCAGCAGATGAGGAAGATCCCACCACTTAATGGAAACTGCTCAATCCTCCTAGTCAGCGAGAGTGGATATTGAGAAACCCACATGCTCTGGTTTCTCTCACATCACATCGATTTTTGAGTCAAACTTGCTCCTGGCGGTTGACCCTTATTAGTACATGGATGGGAGACCTCCTGGGAAAACTCGGTTAATGTTGGAAGAGGTGTTAGTGAGGCCAGCAGGGGGTGCTCACCCTGTGGTCTATGGGTCCCAATGCCCCAGTATAGTGACAGGGACACTATACTGTGACAAGCACCGTCTTTCAGATGAGATGTTAAACCAAGGTCCTGACTCTCTGTGGTCATTAAAAATCCCATGGCACTTCTCGTAAAGAGTAGGGGTGTAACGCCGGTGTCCTGGCCAAACTTTGCCAGTGCCAGCAGCCATATCACCCTGTAGCCCAAGACTGGTTGCCCACTGAAGCTAAACAGGGTTGACCCTGGTTAGTACCTGGATGGGAGACCTCCTGGGAAAACTAGGTTGTTGTTGGAGGAGGTGTTAGTGAGGCCAGCAGGGGGTGCTCACCCTGTGGTCTGTGTGGGTCCTAACGCCTCAGTATAGTGTCGGTGACACTATACTGTAACAAGCACCGTCTTTCGGATGAGACGTTAAACCGAGGTCCTGACTCTCTGCGGTCATTAAAAATCCCATGGCACTCCTCGTAAAGAGTAGTGGTGTAACCCCGGCGTCCTGGCCAAATTCCCTCCATCGGCCCTTACCAATCATGGCCTCCTAATAATCCCTATCCATTGAATTGGCTCTGCCACCTACAGCTGGTGTGTGGTGAGTGCACTGGTGCTGTTGTACTGTGGCTGCCGTCGCATCCTCCAAGTGGATGCTGCACACTGGTGGGTGAGGAGAGACCCCCGATATGATTGTAAAGCTCTTTGGGTGTACAGTAGTACATATGAAAGTGCTATATAAATGCCTCATTCATTCATTGATTCGGTGCAAACATCTCTTAAGGATGAAGATATTTTTGCGATTTCCACCAACTCAGCTGTTGTATTTTACTAAGATTTGTATTTTACTTATGATTGTACAATCAGCAACTATCTTTATGAGACAGAGGAGGCAAACATATTTATACATTTGCCACACTCTCAAAAAAAAAGCACCAAACTGCACCTTTTAAGGTACAAGTGGCCATCACCAGATTTGTACAAGGTGCTTAACCCTTTCGAGCGTGAGTTTAAAATATTCTAACTGTCCCCCCAGAGTGAGTTTTTTTAAGGCGACCGTTATTTTAGAACGTTTGCCTTTAATGTTTCCATAGCAACGCGTCATGCGTGTCACGAGCGCTGAACGCAGCCACAATAACACTGTATGACAGGTGGATCGCTATTATTTTGTTTTTCCTTATTTAAAATATTCACAAACTTGCTTACTATGTCATCAACTATCTGATATTCCGATCCTCAACTATGTGTAAGTGAGTGTGTTTTGTCGTTTAAAAACCTTTATAAATGATCTTTATCTTGATCTATAACGCGAGATGGGCGCCGCCATCTTAGTTTGCGCTGCAGTTCACAGAGTCCTGTCAGTCGGATTTACAGCACGTGAATTAATCAGTTTCTCCCGAAATATATGCAAGTAAGTGGCTGGTGAACTGGAAGAATAATAGAGTAAACTTTGTAGTTACTTGGGCCCATTATGTGTGTCTGATATGAATAAATGTCGGCAAATTGTATATGAATGGATTGTTATTACTCCTTCCACTGATGTCTGACATCAGTGTGTATTTTATAAACTCTAAATATATTGTTTTAATGGTGCTTAAGCGTATTTAAATGTCTGAAACCTTAAAAGAAACGTTATGTGGCTGAAAACACTGCATAGTTGTGATATATGACAAGAGCTGCGCGCGTCCGTCTCGCAGCCAGAGCGCGAAATCACAGTTTGAACCTTTCAGTTATGTGACGTCGCTGAATGTTCGAAATCCCATATGTGGGACCGTACGCCCAGGGGCACTGAAATAAAAATCCCATATGTGGGACCGTACCGCTCAAAGGGTTAAAGTGCTTGAAGTACTTAAATTTGACTTTTTGAAATTTTAATGCTGGAAAACCTTTGAAAACGTTTCTCAATAACAAGTATGCCAACATTATAATATAAAATATTATTTATTGAACAATAAAAGCCATTATAAGCTTCTATTTAATATATATTATTAAATATTTTGTAAATTGTATTTTGGATACCTTATATCTGTAATTTGAGTTAAAAAAACAACAATATTTTTGTGCAAACAAGTCATTAGATTGTAATTTAATTACCATGTAATTATAGTCCTTTGTTTTCTTCTGTAATTACATCTTTTAATAAAAATATTTTATTAAAAATGTATACCCTCTTTCTATTTGCTCTTCTATGCACTGAAAATTTTAGGCCTTTGGTAATGTTCCCATACTTAAAGTTTGCATGTGCTCAGGGGCACATTAATGCACGGGTTTACACGCGCTGAAGCCCAGGGGCCTGCAGTGGGTAGGGGGCCTAATGGCCGCA